>SJYC01125896.1:0-34312 GCA_006408675.1 Madoqua kirkii
GATGTCTCTGGTTTTTAATATACTGTCTAGGTTTCTTGTAGCTTTTCTTCCAAGGAGCAAGCATTAAAATTTCATGGCTGCAGTCACCATCTGCAGTGATTTTGGAACACAGGAAAACAAAACCTGCCACTTTTTCTGCTTTGTCCACTTCTATTTGTGTTGAAGTGATGGGGCCATATGCTATCATCTTAGTTCTTTGAATGTTGAGTTTTAATCCAGCTTTTTAACTTTCCTCTTTCACCATCATCAAGAGAGTCTTCAGTTCTTCTTCACTATCTGCCTTAGAGTGATATCATCTGCATATCTGAAGTGATTGATATTTCTGTCAATAATCTTGTTTCCAGTTTGTGAATTATCCAGCCCAGCTTTTTACATGATGTACTCTGCATATAAGTTAAATAAGCATGGTGACAATACACAGGGTTGTTATACTCCTTTCCCAGTTTTGATTCAGTCAATTGTTCCATGCCCATTTCTAAATGTTGCTTCTTGACCCACATGTGAGTTTCTTAGGAAACTGGTTAGGCTCTCCTATAAAATCCCAATCCAGCAGCCACCTAATGTACCTTGCTCTGAACTCAAATCTCCTTTTGTTTATATTTTTTGCCAACTTTTGCCAAAGTGAATATTGTGGAATGAATATTTGTTCTAATGGATATTAGTGACATTAAAAAGTTTTTCATGTTCTGATACTTTGGGGACTCGAGTTTAACAAAATACATTCCATCAGCTTCTTTTTTAACTGTAAGACTTCTGAGAGACTTTAATTTGCTAGTTTGTGTGTTACATACCACCAGGAGAGAACACACACACATGCACAAGCTGTGTAACTGTAAGAAACCATCTACTGTAAAACGTATTAATAGTTCACATGTTAAAATATGAAAAAAATGTTCTTTGAACATGGAATATAAGATTATGCACATCTGTCAATTGTTCTTTCTTGAGGATCACTCTCTGAGTAGAAAAATCTCATCAGAATAGAGCACTATGGAACATATTTTGGCAAACTCTGGTGCATGCCTTTCTTTTATTATTGAATTGTTCTTTATCTATAAGTTGGTTTTTAGTCCCTGTTTGGCAGTTAATTAACACCATCTGCAGACATACAAATAATATCCTAGGAGTGGTTGAGTGAGTTCTGTGACAGAGGCTGGCTCACTGTTGACTAAGCCAAACTTAGTTCTGTTTCCTCCTGTGCAGACAACTAACTGCATTTCTCAATCTTCCTCACAAATGTGGCGTGTGAGTTTCTAATGGAATGTAGTCAGAAATAATATGTGCTTTTAATTTTCTCTCCCCTTTCTGCTCTCTTCTCTCATTGACCGGTGGAATGGCAAAGCTGGAGGCCATATGTTGCACCTGCAGACGTATCATTAGCCTACATTTTTTAATGCACAAATTCCCTCTATGTCCAACCTCCTATTAACACTATTTCAATTTTGACTAAGCAAGAAATATATTTCTATTGTACAAAGTCACTGAGACTCTGGGCCTCATCTGCTTCATATTGTGGCTGGTTTTACATAAACTAGCACAACCCCTCTGTGCCTAGGGAGTGGCTGGGTTTAGGAGTGTTGTCATTGGCCAATGTTGTAAACTCAGGACATATGTCCACACCCAGGCTTCCCTTATTTGATATTTTCCCCAAGTTTCACCAAGTGCTAGCTGCTCCCTTGCTTACTCTTCCTGGCCTTTCAGGCATAGTTTTTCTAAAATACTTATAAAGTTGCATTTCATGTCTCTATGTCTGTCTCCCTCTTGCCACAAGTTCCATGAGGTCAAGGACACCATATAGTGGCTGGCGTTGAGTGTATATTCAAAAAAAAAAAAGTTAATGAATTATTCAAACTCTGTATAGTCAAATAAGTCATCTTGGGACCTTTCTCACATATTTAGTGTATCTACAAGTAAATCCCACCATTTGAATAAATATAAATAAAACTAATCCAAGACTTCAAGAGGAATCAGATTTTGAGGAAAACTTTGAAAACAAAGCAAAAAAGAATTATTTCATCCACAGGCTTTCCAAAGGGCCATTTTGTAGCTAAATGCATTTTGTTCATTAAATTAAGCAAGATTTCATTGTTAAAAATGGGTTTCCCAGGTGGCTTAGTGGTGAGGAATCTGCCTGCCAACTCAGGAGACCCAAGTTCCATTCCTGAATTAGGAAGATCCCCTGGAGTAAGAAATGTCAACTCACTCCAGAATTCTTGCTGGAAAATTCTATGGACAGAGGAGCATGGCAAGCTATAATCCATGGAGTTGCAAAAGAGTCATGCATGACTTAGTGACTAAACAACAACAAACAAGATTCCAAAGACTGTTGGTGATAGTTTAAGGCTGTGTTTTTGGAAACTAATCAGATGTGCACTACTAAAAGGCTTAATCTTTTCTAATTTGTTATATGAGAATATAACAATAATAATATATAGTTATTGTTTTGCATTTTCTCAGTCAGGTCTGACTCTTTGCAACCCCATGGACAGTAGCACAGCAGATGTACTTCACCATCATCCAGAGCTTTCTCAAACTCATGTACATTAAGTCAATAATGCCATCCAACCATCTCGTCCTCTGTCACCCCTTACTCTCCTACATTCAGTCTTTCCCAGCATCAGGGACTTTTCTAATGAGTCAACTCTTCATATCACGTGGCCCAAGTATTGGAGATTCAACTTCAAAATCAGTCCTTCCAGTGATTATTCAGGACTGATTTCCTTTAATATTGATTGGTTTGATCTCCTTGAGGTCCAAGGAACACTCTAGAGTTTTCTCTAACACCGAAGTTCGAAAGCATGAACTCTTTGTTGCTCAGCCTTCTTTGTGGTCCAACTCTCACATCCATACATGACTACTGGAAAAATCATAGCTTTGACTATACAGACCTTTGCTGGCAAAGTAATGTCTCTGCTTTTTAATATGCTGTCTATGTTTATCATAGATTTTCTTCCAAGAGGCAAGCATTTTTAAATTACATGACTGCAGTCACTGTAGTGATTTTGGAGCACAGTATAATAAAATATGACACTGTTTCCAATCACTTCCTCATCTATTTCCCATGAAGTGATGGTCCCAAATGCCATGATCCTCAGTTTTGGAAATATGTGTTTTAAGCCAGCTTTTTCACTCATATATTTCACCTTCATCAAGTGCCTCTTTAGTTCCTCTTCACTTTCTGCCATAAGGGTCGTGTCATCTGCACATCTGAGATTACTGATATTTTTGCTGGCAATCTTGATTCCAGCTTATCAGTCCTACAACCTGGCATTTCGCATGATTCTCTATGCATAGAAGTTAAATAAGCAGAATGACAATATACAGCCTTGATGTACTCCTTTCCCAATTTGGAATGAGTCTGCAGTGCCATTTCCCATTCCAACTGTTGCTTCTTGATCTGTACACAGGTTTCTCAGGATGAAGGTGGTCCAGTATTCCCATCTCTTGAAGAATTTTTCATAGTTTGTTGTTATCCACACAACCAAAGGCTTTAGTATAGTCAATGACGCAGAAATAGATGCTTTCTTGGAATTCTCTTGCTTTTTCTATGATCCAGCACATGTTGGAAATTTGAGCTCTGTTTCCTCTGCCTTTTCCAAATACAGCTTGAACATCTAGAAATTCTCAGTTCACATATTGTTGAAGCCTAGCTTAGAGGATTTTTAGCATTACCTTGCTAGCATGTGAAATGAGTGTAATTGTGCCATAGTTTGAATACTCTTTGGCATTGTCTTTTTTGGGGAATAGAATAAAAAATGACCTAGTTTTTAATGCATTGTGTAACTTTGGGTAACTACATGTAAAGTGCTGAAAATAGTGCATAGCATACAGTAAGTAATCATTAAATGTTAGCTATTTTTATTATTTCATGGGCTAGGGGTTTTATTCATTGATTTAATTAAGATGTCTAACTCTCACCTGGGTCCACAAACTAAGTTCCATTAGTCAGGTCCAGCTCACTGTCTGTGTTTGTATATCTGCATATGCTAAGAATAGTTTTTATTATTTTAAGGTATACAACAAAGACATAGATAAACAAAGCAGAATGTGCATTGGGCTGTATGTTTCCAGCACAGTCTAAAATATTTACTCTCTGGTCCATTATACAAAACAGTGCCAATCTCTGCTTCAGAGTAACAGCTATTTACTTATGGAAGTGGCATGTTTTATCTTCTTAGAAGATAGCTGTGGAAAGCTCTATGCATATTGGATTCAAACTCTTGACTCTAGTTATATAAGCGTGGACAAATGATGTAATTTTTCTGAACCATATTTTCCTCACCATAGATATGTAAAATATAATTTTATCCTTGTAAATAGGGGTGGTTTGCCTAATTCAGGGGACTATTTTAAGAATTAACCAAGAGAACATTTGTCTACATGCCTAGTTGAAGGTTTCACTAAGAATCAAATATTATTTTATTTTCCACTCATACCAGCACTGTTCTATTGGGCCAGGTATCCAAAAATTATTTTTAGCCAGCAAAGTTGTTGATTCAGAGCACAATACAAGCCTTGTGCAAATATCATTGCTGGGGTGAAGGTGAAGCTATAAACAACTGCAGAAATTCCATGTCAGAGACCTCTAAGTTATAGGACCTAGGAGGGCAAAGGAGTCCCGATATTATGGTCCAGCAAGCGCCCTTCTGAGAATTGCTCTTTTTGGTTCTTTCTCATTTTCTTGATACACATAATCCTTCTTGAAAGTCTAAGTGAATTTACAGGAATCAAAGTTGTAGGCAGCAGAGATTTATGTTATTAAAAGACTATCCTTTTTGTCTTTTGAACCTTTCTGACGTTGCCTCCTTTAATTTTTAAAGAGTTTTAAATCTTTACTAAGTTAATAGCTTCAGTGATTGTAAACGTTTGTTATGTACATGGATTGCTGAAGCTTCAATTCCTGCTTCTATCAAACTCAAACACTGTATGCCTGGAGCTGACTGTGAGCAGCTGGGCTGAGGAAGGACAGGAGAGCAGTGAAGGCCAGGTTCAATGGGGGATCAAAGAGAGATCCACACAAATAAAGGGAGCAGCAAGGAGTGACAGTTGAATGTGTCATGCTAATACTTAGGACAAGGAGTTACAAGAGACATATATGCAATTGAAAACCAGTACAATATCAGAAGAGTGAACTTCCATGGTGGCTTATTTGGTAAAGAATCTGCCTGCAAATGCATGACTCCCAGGTTTGATCCCTGTGTCAGGAATATTTTCTAGAGAAGAAAATGGTAAACCACTCCAATATTCTTGCCTGGGAATCCCAAGGACAGAGGAAGCTAGTGGACTATAGTCCATGGGGTACAAGTTAGTGAGTATACCACAATCATCACCACAATGCCAGAAGAACTACAGAGGGAGAGGAAAGGAGAATATAAACCAGCATTTGTTTAGGTGCTTACTATGTGCCAGGCATCATTCTAGAGTTCTTCATTTCCAGGTTCACTTTTTAACTTTCATAGTGGCCCTGTGAGGTAGTTTTAAGTGTCACTCCAACTTTACAAACCAAGAAACTGATTTAGAGACAAGTGGCTTGCTCAAGATAATTCAGAAAGAACATCCAGGCTAAGTTGATTTCCAAGCCTTTGTTTATTTTGAAAACTTAAGATGACTGAGACACCATCATGAAATTCCGGATGACCCTCACAATAAGGGAGAAAGGGTCTTTGTAAATATAAATAAGTCAAGAAGATGCACATGGGCAATTCCAAAATGCACACAATTCACCTCATGTATAATAGAATGAGGATGCCTTTATCACTCTCTTTCTCTCCCCACAGAAATCTTTTGCTTTTCTACAATAAATATGAATGATCAGAAGGAGATATTAAGAAAAATAATCCCATCCACCATTGCATCAAAAACTATTAAAATATCTAGAAATGAACCTACCTAAGGAGGCAAAAGACCTATATTCAAGAAAACCATAAGATACTGATGAAAAAAAGTAAAGACGACACAAAGATATGTATTGATATTCCATGTTACTGGACTGGAACATTGTCAACATGATTATATTACCCAAAGCAATCTATAGATTTAATTCAATCTCTATCAAATTAGTAAAGACTTTTTCACAGTTTTAGAACAAAATAGTTTTATAATTTGTATGGAAGTATGAAAAAACAAATGACTCTGAATACCCAAAGCAATCTCAGGAAAGAGCAATGGAGTTGGAGGAATTCGGCTCTGACTTCTGACTCTACTACGAAGCTACAGTAATCAGAACAGTATGGTACTGGCACAAAACCATAAATAGAGATAAATGAAACAGAATAGAGAGCCCAGAAATAAACCCAAGCACCTGTGGTCAACATATCTTTGACAAAGAATATACAGTGGAGAAAAGACAATCTCTTCAATAGTGGTACTGGGAAAACTGGACAGCTACAGGTAAAAGAATGAAATTGGAATACTCTCTAATACCATATACAAAAATAAATCAAAATGGATTAAAGATCTAAATATAATTCTGGAGAATGTAATTTTTTGGAGTAAAACACATGCAGAATGCTTTCTGACATAAATCACAGCAAAATCGTTTTTGACCCACCTCTTAGAGTTTTGAAAATAAAAACAAAAATAAGCAAATAGAGCCTAATTAAATTTAAAAGCTTTTGCACAGCAAAGGAAAGTATCAAAAAAAAAAAAAGAAAGATTCACTAATTACTAGAGAAATGCAAATAAAAAAGTAAAGTGAGGTATCATCTCACACTTGTCAGAGCAGCCATCATTTAAAAAATTATAAGTAATAAATGCTGGGGAGGATATGGAGAAAAGAGCACCCTCCTACATTGTTGGTGGGAATATAAATTGGTACCACCATTACACAGAATAGTATGGAGATTCTTTTAAAAAAAGAAAAACTAAAAATTGAGATATCATATGATTCAGTAATCTTATTCCTGGGTATATATCCAGAGGAAATCAAATTTCAAAAAACTGCATGCACACAATGTTCATTGCAGCACTATTTACAATAGCTAGGCCTTAAAAGCAACCTAAATGTTCATCAAGAGGAACAGATGAAGAAGATGTGTTACACATATAATGAATATTACTCAGCCATAAAAAATGAAACAATGTCAGTTTCACCAACATGCATAGATCCAAAGATTGTCATATTGAGTGAAATAAGTTATACAGAAAGACAAACATCATGTGAAATTGCTTATATGTGGAATCTATAAAACTTGTACAAATAAACTTGTACAGAAAAAAAAGAGTCACAAATGTAGAAAATGAACTTATGGTTATGGACACTGGGATTAAGTGGGGGGATAGGCTTCTCAAATGGCTGAGTGGTAAAGAATCTGCCTGCCCATGGAGGAGATGCAGGAGACACAGGATATTCTTCTTCAGTCCCTGGATCTGGAAAATACCCTGGAGAAGGAAATGGCAACCGATTATAGTATTCTTGCCTGGAAAAGCCCCTGGACAGAGGATGGTGGGATATAGTCCATAGGATCACAAAGAGTTTGACACAACTGAGCAACTGGGCACACATACACAAACGCAAGTGGTATTTAGGGATACACTGGGAGACTGGTATTGACATATATACACTACTATAGGTTAGGAAGATCCCCTAGAAAAGGGAATGGCTACCCACTACTCTTGCCTGGAGAATTTAAGGGATAGAGGAGCCTGGCAGGCTACAGTCCTTGGGGTTGTATAGAGTCAGGCTTGACTGAGAAACTGACATCTTCACTTTCACAGTTATAGAATAGAACGCTAGTAAGGACCTATTGTATAGCACACAAAACTCTACTCAATCCTCTGTAATGTGTTATATGGGAAAATAATCTAAAAAATAGAGGATATGTGCATATACATATATAACTGATTCACATTGCTGTACACTCAAAACACAGCATTTAAATCAGTTAAACTCCAATAAAAATAAAAAAATAAAATGCACCTGATTTACAGATTGTTATGCTTTTAAATAAACCATTTCTGAGATTCATTCCAGCATTACAGTTCTATGCTTTTATGCTTTGTAGCTCCTGTTATCCTTATTTATGAAAAGTTTTTGATCTGCTAATGCAAATGAGGTACAAATCTTGAAAAGTTAGGATTTCACCTCATTAAGTGGCTTTTGCACAGGCTTGAGCAATCATAATTGCACCCCAGGTGTTCCAGAGATAGAAAGATGATGCTCTGCTTCAGGGAGGGACACAGTGTGCAACCTCTCTGCTTACTTTACACCTGATGGAGAGAAGGAAGCCAAGAAATAGAATATTTGACTGATACTGCTTTAAGAGATGATGCCACGTGATTGTCTCACTCTACTGGCTATTTGTCTCTTGTCATTGTCCCATATCCTCTCTATATGTTGGTTGTATTTCATATTACAAGTACATAAACCTTGTATTCCCAGACTCCTTTGCAGCTAGAGTATAGGTCTGTGACTGGGCTTCTTCCAATTGGTTGTATCCATGTAAGACTTGGGTTCAAATGTGAGCAATGTGAGGATGCTGGTGATCATTGTGATGTAGGCTTCTCCTTCTTCAGACCTTCTAGCATTCAGGCATGAGCAGCACTGAAGATGAGACGTAATGACTATGACAGTGATGTCTTCACTAAAATAAAACAGTTTCCCTGACATGGATGGACATTATTTTTATCTCTACATTTTCAAAGCCCAGCTCTCTGGTCCTCCTTCACAGTCTGTGAGTCAGCTAACATCTTTTAAAACTTAGGTTTTTACTCAGACTAACTAAAATGGATGCTGTGATTTTGTAATTTAGAGCCCTGACCAGCACTATCAAGTGATAAGCAATAGATGACGCTAGCATCAGACCAACAGCTTAAAGTATGATTAAAAATTCAGTCTCTATCCTCCCAAGTTTTGTGTGCTCACTTTTTTTTTTAATTTAAAAAAATTAAAATACAAGTTTATTTTAAAAGCACACATGTTTTACATCGAGGGGAAGGTGTAACTTTATCAACCATCTTTTTTTCTCAAAATTCAGGGTCCATTTTTATCACATTGTGCCCACATTCAAACGTCAGTGGTTCATTACTGCTAAAAGAAATCTTATTCAAATGGCTAACAAGGAAGTAAAAATTCTAATCTTTTCCTAGAGTCTTGGGGAAACAAAGCCTATTTTATGGCTTCAAGTACTTCTTAAAGTATGTTTGATCTCTTTTGTTGATAATATCCTTCCCTTTATCTTAAGGTTGGTTCAATGGCTCCCAACATGACTTCACACTTTGTTTTTCCAAGTTAAAAATAAATGAATGGAGAGAAAAGAAGCTTTCCTTTGTTAATTAATTTTTTATATAAAATTGAAATATTTTCTAGAAGCTTCTACATTTTTTTTTCATCTATCAGAACTGGGTCATAAGAATATCAAAGGGAGCATCAGACCAAAAGAAATATAATGGCTATTATAAGGCTAGACCAAATATGATTTAGTGCCAGGGGCTAGAAAATCCAAGAAAAAAGAGTGGCTTCTGGATGTGTACACTGATGTGTACCACAATTACATCCCAAGCTTACTCTCCCTTTGACCAGAACTAGCAATAGAAATCTGTTTCTGTAAGAGGAAGCTTTACTCCTAGATTCTGTTTCTATTTTCCCCAGGACAGCTTCTAGATGCTTCAGAACTTTCCAATGGACCCACTATCAGAGAGATTGGGGTTTGAGTCATGGCTCTGTCATTTACCCAGTGTGATCTGGGCAATAACTTTCTCACTTCTACTTCTTCATCCATAAAATAGAGGCAGAAATAGTGCTGCCTCGTAGGTTAACGTGAAGCTGTAGTAACACACAGTTCCTTGAACATGATGAAGAATAATTTAGAGGGAGGAGGAATACTAATATGGGATGATCTGACACATAACCCTCTTAGGGAGAGAAGCTTGACAATGTATAACTTCATGATTTTAGAACAGATAGCTTCATACCAACCACAAGGTGAGATGTTTGCCAAGTGTGTGTTTACAAGTATGTTATAAAAAATGTTACACACATTATCTCCTTTGATTTTCATACAATCCCTCTGAATAGCTGACGCATTAGACACTTAGAGATGTTCTTGATAAACACGAGGGTACATTTGGTAAGCAGCAGGGGCAGAATAGTCACCAGGTGTACGTGTCTCTTTTCATTTTACCTTGGCACATGCAAACTGAGCAGCAAGGTCAACGCAGATTGCTTGATAGTCATTGAGGATTAATCTGAAGAACTCAGGAGCATTATGCTGGCTGTCTTTAAACATCAGTGGACTGGCTTATAAAATAGTGATTTTGCTTATAATTTTAGGTTCCACAGATTGAAGTCAAGAATCATACTGTTAAAGATAAATTATGAACCACATTCGAAAGAATATGAAGTATGAGCTAAGCAATAGGGTAATTAATGATGTTGGAGAGAAGTGAATTACCTGTTATGGGAGGTAATCAAGCAACCCTGATCTCCTGTAGAGATAACTAGTACTTTCGATGGAGGCATGAAAGTATGACTGGATGATTCTGAGAACTTTTCTAGTTCTGAGATCCATGATTTTGTGAGGTACAGGATAGGCCAACACCAACCTCATAAGAGGCTCTGGAATGGGTAGAATCTACCTTTTCAGCAGGATCAAAATTCAGAGTTGACTAACTTGCACAGGAATCTTGGAGTCAGACAGGCTTGATCTCTCTGACCTCTCCCTCATTTCTCTGAGCCCTTGCTGGAAAGTGATAGTCATGTATTTTGGGCAGCCAGGTTTCTACCATGGGCATTAGTGAGAGACTCTTGTTCTCACTGGCGGATCTCAGTAATGCCACCAACCAAGATGCCAAGACAAGCCAAGGCATTCTGTCCTTCTCCTGTCAGCAGTCTTTCCTCCAATGTGACATAGATTAAGACTGTTCTTTTCAATAGGCTTTGATGCATTTTTAAGCACTTACCCTGAGGATTATTTCTTTCTATCCTTGTTCTATTCTCCCAACTTCCAGCCAGCTGATCAAATTTCTAACTAAGTTCAAACACTCTTTCAAACTGGACCACTTAGAATGAAGCAAAACACACTAAATTTACTAAATGTCTAGCACTTTTAATTAATCTTTGAATAATATTTCACCAATTTTTAATGCTACTTATAAAACATGGAGCTATGTTCAACTTCAGGCTCATTATCTTATCATTTTGAAAGGCAGGGATGTCTGCCAAAGAATAAAAAAGAATGTGGTGCAAAAGTCTCTTTTTGGCAACTACAAACAACTAATCTCAAAAATATACAAGCAACTTATGCAGCTCAACAGCAGAAAAATAAACGATGCAATCAAAAAATGAGACAAAGAACTAAAAAAGGCATTTTTCCAAAGAAGACGTACAGATGGCTAACAAACAAATGAAAAGATGCTCAACACCACTCATTATCAGAGAAATGCAAATCAAGACCACAATGAGGTATCATTTCTTCACACAAGTCAGAATGACTGCCATGCAAAAGTCTACAAGCAATAAATGCTGGAGAGGATGTGGAGAAAAGGGAACCTTCTTACACTCTTGGTGGGAATGCAAACTAGTACAGACACTATGAAAAACAGTGTGAAAATTCCTTACAAAATTACAAATAGATCTGCCTTATGACCCAGTAATCCCACTACTGGGCATACACACTGAGGAAACCAGAATTGAAATAGACACATGTGCCCCAATGTTCACTGAAGCATTGTTTATAATAGCCAGGACATGGAAACAACCTAGATGCCCATCAGCAGATGAATGGATAAGAAAGCTGTGGTACACATACACAATAGAGTATTACTCAGCCCTTAAAAAGAATACATTTGAATCAGTTCTAATGAGATGGATGCAACTGGAGCCGATTATACAAAGTGAAGAAAGCCAGAAAGAAAAACACCAATACAGTATACTGACACATATATATGGAATTTAGAAAGATAGTAACGATGACCCTGTATGTGAGACAACAAAAGAGACACAGAGGTATAGAACGGACTTTTGGACTCTGTGGGAGAGGGAGAGGGTGGGATGATGTGGGAGAATGGCATTGAAACATGTATATCATCATGTAAGAAATGAAGTGCCAGGTTATGTTCAATACAGGATACAGGATGCTTGGGGTTGGTGCACGGGGATGATCCAGAGAGATGATATGGGGTGGGAGGGGGGAGGGGATTTCAGGATTGAAAGCACATGTACACATGTGGCTGATTCATGTCAAATTATGGCAAAACCAACACAGTATTGTAAAGTAGAATATAAATAAATAAATAAATAAAAACTAGAGGAGTCAAGTTTCTGATAAATCTGATTTAAACTAAAACTACATGTCTCTTCTAAAAAAAAAAAAGTCTCTTCTTGAAAGTTGGCTTTGTAAAACCTGCATTGATAGATAGATGTACTGATATATATATATATATATAATCTGTTTCAAAAAAAAGAAAAAAAAACTAAGAATCAGCTAGGATAAAATTATAATAATACAGGGTAAAATGATATTTTGCCATGTTGGTATTAATTTATCTTTGTTATTTATCCTAAAGAGCTCCTCTTGTGGCTCAGAGGGAAAAGAATATTCAGTTTCCATCCCTGGGTTGGGAAGATCCCCTAGAGGAGGGCATGACAACCCACTCCAGTATTCTTGCCTGGAGAATCCAGTGGACAGAGAAGCTTAGTGGACCTAAGTCCATAGAGTCACAAAGACATGAATGAAGTGAGTGAGCATGCATTTATCTTAATTATTTTATGATTTTATTGGTGAGCCATCTTACCAAAACTGTGGTTTATAATTAAATTTTCACTCTGTGAGTACAGAGAAGTCATTGGAGTTATCATAATGATGAAAGAACAGCGATAGTAAGATCATGAAAAATGAACAAAGATGATTTGTGTAATTTTCTTTCCCTATTCGCAATTCATTAAATCACTCTCTTCTCACAGTGACCATGTGAAAATTAAAGCACTTCCGAGAAGAGTTTGGAGTTCAGCATTATTAGTGGGAAAAAAAATGGGTGCCTTGATGAATCTAACTGAAGAAATCTACAGAACACAACTCAACAGTTTCTACATTGATTTTAGATGCTCAGAGGCAGGTTTAAGATTGAATAAATATTTTTAATGCATGTTATTTTCCTTTGAAAAGCAATATGTAATACATGAGAATGATTTAGAGATTAGCTCAAACTTTAGTTTCACAAAGTAAAATTGCACATAGCACTTTCAAGGTTTTCATAGAAAATGAAAAGAGAATGGATACTCTTCAAGAATCTGTCTCTTTCCATAGATTCTCTGTCTATGCTTCCCAAAGCATTATACATACAATGGCATTTACTTAGAAGAAAGAGAAACCACCTGTTGTCCAAATGATCATAATAAAGTTGGGCCACCAGTGTTTCACTTCCTTTTAAACTGCAGGTTCAGAGACAAGTTGAGTGAAAACATTTGAAATGGTAAGAGTATCCTTTTCTCCTATAATATAAGATTTCTCATCTTTGAGGAGAGTTCATTTCAGTTCACTTGCTTACTTGTGTCCAACTATTTGTGACTCCACGGAATGCAACACAACAGGCTTCCCTGACCATCACCCACTCCCAGTGTTCACTCAAACTAATGTCCATCAAGTCAGTGATGCCATCCAACCATTTCATCCTCTGTAGCCTCCTTCTTTTCTTGCCTTCAATCTTTCCTGGTATCAGGTTTTTTTTTTTTCTATTGAGTCAGTTCTTTGCATCAAGTGGCCAAAGTATTGAAGTTTCAGCTTCAGCATCAATCCTTCCAATGAACACACAGGATTGATCTCTTTTAGGATGGACTGGTTGGATCTCCCTGCAGTCCTAGGGACTCTCAAGAGCCTTCTCCAACACCACAGTTCAAAAGCATCAGTTCTTTGGCATTCAGCTTTCTTTATAGTCCAACTTTCACATCCATACGTGACCACTGGAAAAACCATAGCCTTGATAGACTGACTTTTGTTGGCAAAGTAATGTCTCTGTTTTTCAATATGCTGTCTAGGTTGGCCATACCTTTTCTTCAAAGGAGCAAGCATTTTTTAATTTCATGGCTGCAGTCACCATATGCAGTAATTTTGGAGCCCCAACAAATAAAGTCTCTCACAGTTTCCTTTATTTCCTTTATTTCCCCATCTGTTTGCCATGACGTGATGAGACTGGATGCCATGATATTAGTTTTCTGAGTGTTGAGTTTTAAGCTAACTTTTTCACTCTCCTCTTTCACTTTCATCAAGAGACTTTTTAGTTCTTCACTCTGCCATAAGGGTGGTGTCATCTGCATATCGGAGGTTATTGATATTTTTCCCAGCAATCTTGATGCCAGCTTGTGTTTCTTCCAGTCCAGCATTTCTCATGATATACGATGCATATAAGTTAAATAAGCAGGGTGACAATATACAGCTTTAACAAACTCCTTTCCAATTTGGAACCAGTCTGTTGTTCCATGTCCAGTTCTAACCATTGTTTCTTGACCTACATACATGTTTCTCAGGAGGCAGGTGAGGGGACATATGCAATATGAGGCAGGAGGCAAAGGCACTAAGGCTTTGGTGCCTGGACCTGAACACTTCCTCCTTCATCTACTAGGAGTCCTTGAGAAAGTTGCTTAAATTAGTTGCACTCTAGCCAGCTCCTCAGCTGCTAAAAGGGGCTGATGAAACACCTCTCATATGGTTATGGAGGAAATTAAAGTTAGCCAGTGATGGGGACTGGACATAACAGAAATCTTTCCAATATTATGCAAAAGCAGATTTTATTGGGGGAATTTATAAGCAGAGGATACACAAGATTAGTCCCCATTTTTTCCTTTATGTATAGAACTGTCCAGGGTCCAAGCTGACTGGACATTAAGTGAGGTTGTGCTTTCGGGGTAGGACACCCTGTTACTCTATCATTTTTTAGATAAAGTATGAGAGTATTCTAAAAAGACTAACAAAAATGATTTGTTCTTGCATCACAGTTATTCAAGAGGGCTGAGAAAAACATCTTTCAGCTGGACACCAGTTCTTCAGGGGAGTTGTTTATTCCTGGCATGTTATCAACTCTAACTTGTGGGAAGTATAAACCTCTTTCACTTGTAGACATAACAGCCAATGACCAAAGGTGATATCTGCTGGAAACAGAGTTGTGAAAAATTGTTGAAGAGTAGGTGATAAGAATTGGACTGGAGCTGAAGCTGTGCCTTGGATTTATGTTTGAGAAGAGAGGCCACTTTGCCTTGTTACATGTATCAATATTTTGAAAGTCAATATTTACTTTAGGGTTCTTCAAAACTGGAAACACGGTCTGGTGACAATAAACTATACTTAAACATTCCTTATATTATACAGTGGAAGTGAGAGATAGATAAAGGGACTGGATCTGATAGACAGAGAGCCTGATGAACTATAGATGGAGGTTTGTAGTATTGTATAGAAGACAGGGATCAAGGTCATCCCCATGGAAAAGAAATGCAAAAAAGCAAAATGGTTGTCTGAGGAGGCCTTACAAATAGCTGTGAAAAGAAAAGAAGCAAAAAGCAAAGGAGAAAAGGAAAGACATAAGCATCTAAATGCCGAGTTCCAAAGAATAGCAAGAAGAGATTAAAAAAAAAAAAAAAGCCATCCTCAGTGATCAATGCAAAGAAATAGAGGAAAACAACAGAATGGGAAAGACTAGATATCTCATCAAGAAAATTAGAGATACCAAGGGAACATTTCATGCTAAGATGGGTCCAATAAAGAACAGAAATGGTATGGACCTAACAGAAGCAGAAGATATTAAGAAGAGGTGGAAATAATACATAGAAGAACTGTACAAAAAAAGAGCTTCATTACCCAGATAATCATGATTGTGTGATCACCCACCTAGAGCCACACATCTTGGGATGGGAAGTCAAGTAGGCCTTAGAAAGCATCACTATGAACAAAGCTAGTGGAAGTGATGGAATTCCAGTTGAGCTATTTCAAATCCTGAAAGATGATAGTGTGAAAGTGCTTCACTCAATATGCCAGCAAATTCGGAAAACTCAGCAGTGGCCACAGGATTGGAAAAGGTCAGTTTTCATTTGAATCCCAAAGAAAGGCAATGCCAAAGAATGCTCAAACTACTGAAAAATTGCACTCATCTCACATGCTAGTAAAGTAATGCTCAAAATTCTCCAAGCCAGGCTTCAGTAGTACGTGAACCATGAACTTCCAGATGTTCAAGCTGGTTTTAGAAAAGGCAGGGGAACCAGATATCAAATTGCCAACATCCGCTGGATCATGGAAAAAGCAAGAGAGTTCCAGAAAAACATCTATTTCTGCTTTATTGACTATGTCAAAGCCTTTGACTGTGTGGATCACAATAAACTGTGGAAAATTTTTCAAGAGAGGGGAATACTAGACCATCTGACTCACCTCTAGAGAAACCTATATGCAGGTCGTGAAGCAACAGTTAGAACTGGACATGGAACAACAGACTGGTTCCAAATAGGAAAAGGAGTATGTCGAGTCTGTGTATTGTCACCCTGCTTATTTAACTTATATGCTGAGTGCATCAGAAGAAACGCTGGACTGGAAAAAGTACAAGCTGGAATCAAGATTGCCTGGAGAAACATCAATAACCTCAGATATGCAGATGACGCCACCCTTACAACAGAAAGTGAAGAGGAACTAAAAAGCCTCTTTGTTGACTGCACCAAAAAGCAGGGCATTCTTCCTGTAGGCTGAAGGTTGGCTATCAACCTCTCATCTGTTATTCTTGCTTGCCAACGTAAACACACTATAGAGGAAGTAGTGTCATTATTTCTCCTGGGATTTTTTTTTTTTTCTCCAAGATCCTATAACTCCTTTGTAAATTCAGTGACATGCTTTATGTAAAAGCACTTTGTAAAAAAGCACCAGCATCCAGTATGCGGGAAAAGCCAGTGTTGTAAAGAAGCCGAAGTCCACTTATTCAATCAGAGTTCCCAGGGTGGAGGCGGCCATGGCCAAACAGTCTAAAAACAGAGATGAGGTAGCAAGAAGACAGAGTATGTGGCATACGGAGAACCCAGGTCTTCTCCACACTAAACTGCAGGGAATCTAACTTAGTACCTTGCCAACATCGATTTGCACAAGAGAGTAAAACAGAGTCAAGAAAAATAGATATACTCATTCATTCACTTGAAGCAATAAAATTTGTAGAATGTCTGTGCCAATTTTTGTGGATACCATGGTCAAAGATATCTCATTGTGTGAGAGAAATGGACATATAAAAAATAATTGTATATTATATGAGCCAAATGTTAAGAAACAGTGATAGAACAGAAACAGAAAATTGAAATAACTGGTGGGCTGGGATTTGCCAGGATGTGAAAAAAATCTTCCCCAAAGTGAACATATGAGAGTATAAAGGAGGGAGGAGATTGTCTTTTGTTTTAATTTTTATTGTACATACTTAGTTCCATTCACTGTAATGTTTTACGAAGAAAAAAGAGTAAAGGGATAATAAAAGCAGGAAGGGGAATATAAGCCTGGGGAATAGGAAGTAAAATGTGTGAACTTTTATATTATCATAATAAGTGGTATATATATATACTGGTTTGAAGTCGAATCACACACACACACAGACACACACACACATAACTTTGGAAGTAAGTCAGTGAAAGGATTTTGTGTAAGACTTAACATTTCAGGAAAATTCTTCGAAGAAGCAGCACTGAAAGAATAGAAACAGAAACCTTTGTACAGCTTCCCTTTGCAAATGGAGTTTATAGAAGTTATGAGTCTCCTCTTACAGCATTATCATGGCAAATGATATGGAAGTAGAATCCTACACTGCTAATTACAGTAGGTTTGAGAGGTGAGATCTCATATTTCTAATGATTCACCCTTTGACAGAGCCTATAAAATTTTTCTTGAATTCTTATAGCACTGTATAAACATTAGGCATGAAAGGTTACATTCATTCTATCAATGGCTGGAAATTGTCTCTTGGAGTTTAGAAATTCTGTTTCATAGTTTATGCAGCTGGTATGTCAGATCTCTTTTATGCTAAAGCATATGCTTTGTCCACTATATAACACTACTCTGAAAAACGTGAACACCATTCTTTAAAGAAATAGTGTTTTACGTGCACATAACACAGTCAAAGGCTTTGGCATAGTCAATAGAGCAGAAATACATGTTTTTCTGGAACTCTCTTGCTTTTTGGATGATCCAGTAGATGTTGGTAATTTGATCTCTGGTTCCTCTGCCTTTTCTAAAACCACTTTGAACATCTAGAAGTTCACAGTTCACGTATTGCTGAAGCCTTGTTTGGAGAATTTTGAGTATTACTTTATTAGTGTGTGAGATAAGTGCAACTGTGTGGTAGTTTGAGCATTCTTTGGCATTACTTTTCTTTGGGATTGAAATAAAAACTGACCTTTTCCAGTCCTGTGGGCACTGCTGAGTTCTCCAAATTTACTGACATACTGAGTCCAGCACTTTCACAGCATCAACTTTTAGGAATTGAAATAGCTCCACTGGAATTTCAACACCTCCCCTAGCTTTGTTCACAGAGATGCTTCCTAAGGCCCATCTGACTTCACATTCACATTAAACTGTGGAAATTTCTTAAAGAGATGGGAATACCACACCACCTGACCTGTCTCTTGAGAAACCTGTATACAGGTCAGGAAGCAACAGTTAGAACTGGCCATGGAACAACAGACTGTTCCCAAACAGGAAAAAAAGTACGTCAAGGCTGTATATTTTCACCCTGCTTATTTAACTTATATGCAAAGTACATCATGAGAAAACCTGGGTTGGAGGAAGCACAAGCTGTAATCAAGATTGTCAGGAGAAATATCAATAACCACAGATATGTAGATGACACCACCCTTATGGCAGAAAGTGAAGAAGGACTAAAGCCTTTCTTGATGAAAGTGAAAGAGGAGAATGAAAAAGTTGGCTTAAAGCTCAGTTCAGAAAACTAAGATCATGGCATTGGTCCTATTGCTTCATGGCAAATAGATGGGAAAACAGTGGCTGACTTTATTTTTCTTGGTTCAAAAATCACTGCAGATGGTGATTGCAGCCATGAAGTATGAAAGATACTTACTCCTTGGAAGGATAGTTATGACCAACCTAGATAGCACATTAAAAAGCTGAGACATTACTTTGTGAACAAAGGTCTTAGTTAAGGCTATGGTTTTTCCAGTAGTCATGTGTGGATGTGAGAGTTGGACTATAAAAACAGCTGAGAGCCAAAGAATTGATGCTTTTGAACTGTGGTGTTGGAGAAGACTCTTGGGAGTCCCATGGACTGCAAAGAGATCCAACCAGTCCATCCTAAAAGAGGTCAGTTCTGGGTGTTCATTGGGGGCCCTGATGTTGAAGCTAAAACTGCAATACTTTGGCCACCTGATGCAAAGAACTGACTCATTTGAAAAGACCATGATGCTGGAAAAGATTGAGAGAAGGAGGAGAAGGGGACAACAGAAGATGAGATGGTTGGATGGCATCACTGACTCAATGAACATGGGTTTGCATGGACTCTGGGAAATTTTGATGGACAGGGAGGCCTGGCATGCTGCTGTTCATGGGGTTGCAGAGTCTGACACAACTGAGTGACTGAACTGAACTGAACTGAACCAATGTGAGAATGAAAGTTATTGAATATATATGAAATACATCTATATAAGGATTATTTGCCATTACTTCACTGTCATTGTCATTGAAAACTTTCCATTATTTACAGCTTCTAATTTTTTTTTAATCTGGTTCATTGGGAAGCTAGATTATTGTAGTTCCTAACCTGCTAACTCCCACTCCAGTGTTCTTGCATGGAGAATCCCAAGGGATGGGGGAGCCTGGTGGGCTGCTGTCTATTGAGCTGCACAGAGTCGGACATGACTGAAGAAACTTAGCAGCAACCAGCTAATTATTTAATAGAACTGCATTGTAACACCTATGGTTCTGGTTAATATTTCTTCTTTCCTGGTCAAGAATAAATTTGTATAATGGAAGAATCAGTATATTCCCAGACTCTGAAATCTTGCTTTACTTTTAAGCTAAAGCCTTTGACTGTGTAGATCACAACAAACTGTGGACAATTCTTAAAGAGATGGGAATACCAGACCACCTTATTGCCTCATGAGAAACCTATATGCAGCTAGAGAAGAAACAGAACCAGACATGGAACAATGGACTGGCTCAAAATTGGGAAAGGAGCATGTCAAGACTGCATATTGCTGGCCTGCTTATTTAACTTACATGCAGAATAAATCATGCAAAATGTTGGGCTGGATGAATCACAAGCTGGAATCAAGACTGCCAGGAGAAAAACCTCAAGCATGCAGATGACACCACCCTAATGGCAGAAAGCGAAGAGGAACTAAAAAGCCTCTTGATGAAGGTGGATGAGAAGAGTAAAAATGCTGGCTTAAATCTCAGCATTCAAAATATAAAGATCATGGCATCCGGTCCCATCACTTCATAGCAAATAGATGGAAATGAAATAAAGACAAATGACAAAATGAAAACAGTAACATACTTTATTTTCTCGGGCTCTAAAATCACTGTACATGATAACTACAGCCATGAAATTAAAAGATGTTTGATCCTTGGATGAAATGCTATGACAAACCTGCTGCTGGTGAGGTGCTTCAGTCGTGTCCGACTCTGTGACCTAACAGACGGCAGCCTATCAGGCTCCCCTGTCCCTGGGATTCTCCAGGCAAGAACACTGGGGTGGGTTGCCATTTCCTTCTCCAATGCAGGAAAGTGAAAAGTGTAAGTGAAGTCGCTCAGTCATGTCCGACCCTCAGCGACTCCATGGACTGCGCCTTCCAGCCTCCTCCATCTATGAGATTTTCCAGGCAAAAGTACTGGAGTGGGGTGCCACTGACAAACCTAGACAGCATATTAAAAAGCAGAGATACTACTTTGCCAACAAAGGTCCACCTAGTAAAAGCTATGGTTTTTCCAATAGCCATGTATGGATGTGACAGTTGGAACATAAAGAAGGCTGAGCATTTAAGAATTGATGCTTTTAAAATAGGGTATTAGAAAGGACTCTTTAAAGTCTCTTGGACAGCAAGGAGATCGAACCAATCAATCCTGAAGGAAATCAACCCTGAATATTCATTGGAAAGACTGATTTTGAAGTTGAAGCTCTAATACTTTGGCCACCTGATGTGAAGATCCTCACTGAAAAAGACCCTGATGCTGATAAAGATTGAGGGCAAGAGGAGAAGAGGACGATAAACGATGAGATGGTAGGATGTAATAATTAATTCAATGAATATGTTTGAGCAAACTCCAGAAAGTGAAAGTGAAAAATAGAGAAGCCTGATGTGCTGCAGTGCAGAGCGGAGCAAAGAGTTGGGCATAATGGAGTGACTGAACAATGAACAACAAAATCTTGACAGTGATATTTATCACTAGGAATTTTCAAATTGGAATACAAATGTCCTGAAACATTTTATCTACTCAAATGTATAATTAATTAACTTATTTAAAACTCTTTTGAAGTAGGTGGTTCAAGTATTACTATCCTTATCTTACATTTATCCATTATTTCATTCACTTTACAAATATTTATTAACATTTTAAAAATCTAAGCTCTCTGAGTCAACAGAAGAAGCAAATGACAGACTGGAATCAGGGATCTGGATCTGGGTTCTGAATCTGGGGCATTTCTCACTAAATTACCTTGTCTGAGTTTTGGTCATTGTCTAGGAGGCTTCCCTGGTGGCTCAGAGGTTAAAGTGTCTGCCTCTAATGCAGGAGTCCTGGGTTTGATCTCTAGGTCAGGAAGATCCTCTGGAGAAGGAAATGGCAACCCACTCCAGCATTCTTGCCTGGAGAATCCCATGGATGGAGGAGTCTGGTGGGCTACAGTCCATGGGATCACAAAGAGTTGAACATGACTGAGTAACTAACTTTAGACATATATTCATGCTGTCTTAGTTAATTTATTATAGGAAAAATTCTGATGGAAATAGTACCTTCTAAATCAATTCCCATTTACCTCCAAACCCACAAAGAAACATGTCTTTTGGAACTGCTCTAAGCTTCAGAAAATTCTAAGAAATGCATGCAGTAAGTTGTATTCACAGAAAAACAGACTGGTTCCAAATAGGAAAAGGAGAACATCAAGGCTATATATTGTCAACCTGCTTATTTAACCATATGCACAGTACATCATGAGAAACATTGGGCTGGAAGAAGTGCAAGCTGTAATCAAGATTGCCAGGAGAAATATCAGTAACCTCACACATGCAGATGACACTACCGTTATGGCAGAAAGTGAAGAGGAACTAAAAAGCCTCTTGATGAAAGTGAAAGAAGTGAGTGAAAAAGTTGGCTTAAAGCTCAACATTTAGAAAACTAAGATCATGGCATTTGGCCCCATCACTTTATGGCAAATAGATGGAGAAACAGTGGAAACACTGAGAGATTTTATTTTGGGGGCTCCAAAATCACTGAAAATGGTGATTGCAGCCATGAAATTAAAAGATGCTTACTCCTTGGAAGGAAAGTTATGACCAAACTAGATAGCATATTCAAAAGAAGAGACACTACTTTGTGAACAAAGGTCCATCTATTCAAGGCTATGGTTTTTCCAGTGGTCATGTACGGATGTGAAAGTTGAACTGTGAAGAAAGCTGAGTGCCAAAGAATCGATGCTTTTGAACTATGGTGTTGGAAAAGACTCTTGAGTCCCTTGGACTGCAAGGAAATCCAACCAGTCCATTCTAAAGGAGATCAGTCCTGGGTGTCCTTTGGAAGGAATGATGCTAAAGCTGAAACTCCAGTATTTTGTCCACCTCATGCAAAGAGTTGACTCATTGGAAAAGACTTTGATGCTGGGAGGGATTGGAGGCAGGAGGAGAACGGGATGACAGAGGATGAGGTGGCTGGATGGCATCACTGACTCGATGGACGTGAGTCTGAGTAAACTCCAGGAGCTGGTGATGGACAGGCAGGCCTGGCGTGCTGCAGTTCATGGGGTTGCAAAGAGTCGAACAAGACTGAACTGAACTGAAGTTGTAGTCTAACTCAATTATAAGGTATGCAACTGCTTAATTACTATGAGGGACTGAATGCAATTATTACTCAGAGTGAAAGTGCCTTGTTTCTTATTTGAAGACTTTTTTTTTTTTTTTTCTGGAATGACTTGAGGCATTATCAAAAGTTCCACAGAAATTCAATGAGACATTCCACCGCCGAGCAAGTACCCCCACCATTACATAGCAAACATCTCTACATACATACCTGTACTTCTCAACAGTAAACGTTTGAGAATACACAATTTTCCTCTAGAGAGTCTTTAGATTCGCTCTCTATCACCTTTTGTGACCCTGCTCTTGCCTCTGTCTTATTTCCATCCACCACCGTTGTGCCCTTTATAGAACTCTATGAATAGTAGTTATTTTAATTTCTTATATTTCCCTACAAAATTGAGTACATACATCCTAATGACAGATATATTGTTTTACTAACATTTGTAGCCTTGATACCTAACAGAGTACCCTACAAAACAGAAGGCCCTCAAAAATGTTAGAGGGAGACACAAGTGTGTGAAATCTGAGATTCATAGACCTTGCTTAATTATATATTCCTTATTGATTTAAAAAAGCCAGAATCAGCAGGCTCTGAATATACCCTGTGCTTTCCTACCATGTACAGAATGATGCAGTTTTAAAAGCTCTGTCTTTTAGAAGAGGCAAGTTAATATGTAAATAACAAAAATCACTGATTTGTTCATCAGATGTTAGGTAAATTGTTACTGTGGTCCAGATATGCAATAATGAATATGTATAAAAAAGAAATGACAAGGTTATGGAGGGTCTTATAGGCTAGACTAGAATCAAGTAACTTAAATAAAGTAAACCAAAAGCCTAAATATAAAGGAAAAATTAAACAGAAAGAGAACTGGAAAACTTTGAAAGAGATACAAAATAGAGCTCTAACAAAAGAATTTAAATGAAAATCAATTATGGAAATCAGCAAAATACAGCCAAGCAATGCGCCATGGGGTCCTTAGCATTTAGATTAATTGTTCCTCAGTGTCATACAGGGTGGTACCTTCCTTGTGCTGTATAACTTATCCATTACACTAAACCTGGAAAATAAACACTTGGATTTCTTTTATGAATAAAATTTTGGGATCATAGGGATAAGGTAAATACAATATAGTATTAAGAAGTCAGCTTTGGTGTCTGGCAAAACTGGGTTTGAATACTGAATCCAAAATTTAACTGTGTGGGCTTGGAAAAACTATGCTAATCCTCAGGATTTTACCTGCAATATAGGGGCAAATGATAGTACCCATCTCACTGATGGGGCAGGTAAATTACTTATTAGTACAGTACTCTATAGAACAGTACAGTACAGTACAGTATAGAACCCATTACCTATTGACTATTTCTTTAGTTCAAGACTGTAATCTAGCAAAGCAGAATTACTACATCCAGTCCTCTTTACTCTAAACTGATATTCCTTCATGTTTGCTATCTTTCTGGGTGATTTGACACACATTCATTAGATGTCTAACATGAACCAAAAGGCAGAGCACAGCTCTTCTGATCACATTATTAGGACCTTCTGTTCAACTTGAACTTTGAATTCTATCTTGACTCTCACTGAGTTTAGACTCAGGTTAGGACAAAAATGCCCTAATAAAATTTCCTTGTGGCTTTACTGATAGTGTTGGTAAATTACAGATAAAAAGAAGGATTAATTATAGCCCTTTCTTATGTTTTTTAATTTGGAGAGTAAGTCCAAGCCTAAGGATAAGAAGGATGATCTTAGTTTTGAATATATTGGTTTTGAGATTCCTATGCATTATACCAGTACAGAGGAAAATACAAATGAGAAAGACATCATAAAGGCATTGTCAAGAGCAACTGACTACATGAGGGAGAAAGCTAGGAGGCTTTGAGTATAGAAGCAAAACGCCAGAACCACAGACCAAGAATGTGTGCTATAAGTACAGATACCTTAAATGAAACAGATCAACCTTGAAATCAAAGCAGCAGCACAGGAAGATCTTGTGAGAATAAACTCACAGTTTATCAGTTGAGAAAGAAAGCAAAACAGAGCCAAGCCCATGGAAAAACAGACCTGAATCCTCTTCATGAGGCCCTTGTGGTTGCTCAGAAGTAGAGGCAAATTAATTCTCTGAAAGGCTAAGTGATAGTGGTAGAGGCAGATGGTACTGACCTTCATTTCCATAAGCCAAACAGTCAGGCTTTCTTGGAGAGGACCAGATTTTTATATGATATACAATTCCTTTTGTTCACTCTCAAGAAGGATTTGTCTTTTTGTTCCTCTTCAATTTATTGTAGCTGCAAAAAGTCAAGGCTTAACTTTCCTTGTAGTTCAGTCACGAAGTTAGGTTCAACTTTGTCCTTCCCTATCTTCTGCAGTTTGCTTAAACTCATGTCCAATGAGTAAGTGATGCCATCCAACCATCTCATCCCCTATCTCCCTCTTCTCCCCCTGCCCTCAATCTTTCCCAGCATCAAGATCTTTTCCAATGAGTCAGCTCCTCCTATCAGGTGGCCAAAGTATTGGAGCATCAGCTTTAGTATCAGTCCTTTCAATGAATATTCAGGGATGATTTCCTTTAGGATTGATTGGTTTGATCTCTTTGCAGTCCATAAGAATCTCAGGAATCTTCTCCAGCACCACGATTTGAAAGAATCACTTCTTCAGTGCTCAGTCTTCTTTGCAGCCCAACTCTCACATCCATACATGATTACTGAAAGAAAAATAGCTCAACTAGATGGACCTTTGTTGGAAGAGTAATGCCTCTCTTAAGCTGTCTAGGTTTCTCATAGCTTTTCTTCCAAGGAGCAAGCATCTTTTAATTTTGTGGCTGCAGTCGTCATCCCCAGTGATTTTGGAGTCCAAAACATAAAACAAAATAAAATCTGTCTTTCTTTCCATGTTTTTCCATTTTATTTGCCACAACTTGATGCAACTTTATGTGATTCTGTGATTTTAGTACTTTGAATGTTGAGTTTTAAGCCAGCTTTTTCACTTTTTTTCTTCACCTTCATCAAGAGGCTGTTTAGTTCCTTTTTGCTTTCTGCCATTAGAATGGTATCATCTGCATATCTAAGGTTATTGATATTTTTCCTTACAATCTTGATTCCAGCTTCTGATTCATCCAACCTGGCATTTACATGACATGCTCTGCATACGGGCTTCCCTGGTACCTCAGCTGGTAAAGAATGTGTCTGCAATGCAGAAGATCCTGGTTTGATTCCTAGGTCAGGAAGATCCCCTGGAGAAGGGATAGGCTACCTACTCTAGTATTCTTGGGCTTCCCTGGTGGCTCAGAAGGTAAAAAATCTGCCTGCAATGCAGGAGACCTGGTTTTGATCCCTGGGTTGGGAAGATCCCCTCGAGGAGGGCATGACAGTCCACTCTAATATTCTCATCTGGAGGATCCCCATAGACAGAGAAGCCTGGCAGTCCACACTCCACAGGGTCACAAAGAGTCAGACATGATGGAGCAACTCAGCATGGCACAAGAATCTGCATTTAAGTTAAATAAGCAGGGTGACAATATACAGGCTTGATATACTCCTTTCCCAATTTTGAACCAGTCCATTGTTCCATGTCTGGTTCTGGCTGTTGCTTCTTGCCCTGAATACAGGTTTCTCAGGAGACAGGTGAGTTGATTTTGTATTCTCATCTCTTTTCCACAGTTTGTTGTGATCCAGATCCAAAGGCTTTCATGTAGTTAGTGAAGCAGTTTGCTTTTTGGAGTCCTCTTGCTTTTTCTCTGATCCAAAAGATATTTGCAATTTGATCTCTGGTTCCTCTGCCTTTTTAAAATCCAACTGTACATCTGAAGTTCTTGGTTCATGTACTGTTGAAGCTTAGCTTGAAGGATTTTGAGTATCACCTTGCTAACATGTGAAATGATGCAACTGTACAAAAGCTTGAACATTCTTTGGCATTGACTTTCTTTGGGATTGGAATAAAAACTAACTTTTTCCAGTCCTGTGGCCACGGTTGAGTTTTCCAAATTTGCTGGCATATTGACAGCAACACTTTCACAGCTTCTAACAAAAGAATTTAAATGAAAATCAATTATGGAAATCAGCAAAATACAGCCAAGCAATGCGCCATGGGGTC
Source organism: Madoqua kirkii (assembly GCA_006408675.1). Taxonomy (NCBI): domain Eukaryota; kingdom Metazoa; phylum Chordata; class Mammalia; order Artiodactyla; family Bovidae; genus Madoqua; species Madoqua kirkii. The sequence goes on from SJYC01125896.1 coordinate 27,057, forward strand.
CTTAGCATTTAGATTAATTGTTCCTCAGTGTCATACAGGGTGGTACCTTCCTTGTGCTGTATAACTTATCCATTACACTAAACCTGGAAAATAAACACTTGGATTTCTTTTATGAATAAAATTTTGGGATCATAGGGATAAGGTAAATACAATATAGTATTAAGAAGTCAGCTTTGGTGTCTGGCAAAACTGGGTTTGAATACTGAATCCAAAATTTAACTGTGTGGGCTTGGAAAAACTATGCTAATCCTCAGGATTTTTACCTGCAATATAGGGGCAAATGATAGTACCCATCTCACTGATGGGGCAGGTAAATTACTTATTAGTACAGTACTCTATAGAACAGTACAGTACAGTACAGTATAGAACCCATTACCTATTGACTATTTCTTTAGTTCAAGACTGTAATCTAGCAAAGCAGAATTACTACATCCAGTCCTCTTTACTCTAAACTGATATTCCTTCATGTTTGCTATCTTTCTGGGTGATTTGACACACATTCATTAGATGTCTAACATGAACCAAAAGGCAGAGCACAGCTCTTCTGATCACATTATTAGGACCTTCTGTTCAACTTGAACTTTGAATTCTATCTTGACTCTCACTGAGTTTAGACTCAGGTTAGGACAAAAATGCCCTAATAAAATTTCCTTGTGGCTTTACTGATAGTGTTGGTAAATTACAGATAAAAAGAAGGATTAATTATAGCCCTTTCTTATGTTTTTTAATTTGGAGAGTAAGTCCAAGCCTAAGGATAAGAAGGATGATCTTAGTTTTGAATATATTGGTTTTGAGATTCCTATGCATTATACCAGTACAGAGGAAAATACAAATGAGAAAGACATCATAAAGGCATTGTCAAGAGCAACTGACTACATGAGGGAGAAAGCTAGGAGGCTTTGAGTATAGAAGCAAAACGCCAGAACCACAGACCAAGAATGTGTGCTATAAGTACAGATACCTTAAATGAAACAGATCAACCTTGAAATCAAAGCAGCAGCACAGGAAGATCTTGTGAGAATAAACTCACAGTTTATCAGTTGAGAAAGAAAGCAAAACAGAGCCAAGCCCATGGAAAAACAGACCTGAATCCTCTTCATGAGGCCCTTGTGGTTGCTCAGAAGTAGAGGCAAATTAATTCTCTGAAAGGCTAAGTGATAGTGGTAGAGGCAGATGGTACTGACCTTCATTTCCATAAGCCAAACAGTCAGGCTTTCTTGGAGAGGACCAGATTTTTATATGATATACAATTCCTTTTGTTCACTCTCAAGAAGGATTTGTTCTTTTTGTTCCTCTTCAATTTATTGTAGCTGCAAAAAGTCAAGGCTTAACTTTCCTTGTAGTTCAGTCACGAAGTTAGGTTCAACTTTGTCCTTCCCTATCTTCTGCAGTTTGCTTAAACTCATGTCCAATGAGTAAGTGATGCCATCCAACCATCTCATCCCCTATCTCCCTCTTCTCCCCCTGCCCTCAATCTTTCCCAGCATCAAGATCTTTTCCAATGAGTCAGCTCCTCCTATCAGGTGGCCAAAGTATTGGAGCATCAGCTTTAGTATCAGTCCTTTCAATGAATATTCAGGGATGATTTCCTTTAGGATTGATTGGTTTGATCTCTTTGCAGTCCATAAGAATCTCAGGAATCTTCTCCAGCACCACGATTTGAAAGAATCACTTCTTCAGTGCTCAGTCTTCTTTGCAGCCCAACTCTCACATCCATACATGATTACTGAAAGAAAAATAGCTCAACTAGATGGACCTTTGTTGGAAGAGTAATGCCTCTCTTAAGCTGTCTAGGTTTCTCATAGCTTTTCTTCCAAGGAGCAAGCATCTTTTAATTTTGTGGCTGCAGTCGTCATCCCCAGTGATTTTGGAGTCCAAAACATAAAACAAAATAAAATCTGTCTTTCTTTCCATGTTTTTCCATTTTATTTGCCACAACTTGATGCAACTTTATGTGATTCTGTGATTTTAGTACTTTGAATGTTGAGTTTTAAGCCAGCTTTTTCACTTTTTTTCTTCACCTTCATCAAGAGGCTGTTTAGTTCCTTTTTGCTTTCTGCCATTAGAATGGTATCATCTGCATATCTAAGGTTATTGATATTTTTCCTTACAATCTTGATTCCAGCTTCTGATTCATCCAACCTGGCATTTACATGACATGCTCTGCATACGGGCTTCCCTGGTACCTCAGCTGGTAAAGAATGTGTCTGCAATGCAGAAGATCCTGGTTTGATTCCTAGGTCAGGAAGATCCCCTGGAGAAGGGATAGGCTACCTACTCTAGTATTCTTGGGCTTCCCTGGTGGCTCAGAAGGTAAAAAATCTGCCTGCAATGCAGGAGACCTGGTTTTGATCCCTGGGTTGGGAAGATCCCCTCGAGGAGGGCATGACAGTCCACTCTAATATTCTCATCTGGAGGATCCCCATAGACAGAGAAGCCTGGCAGTCCACACTCCACAGGGTCACAAAGAGTCAGACATGATGGAGCAACTCAGCATGGCACAAGAATCTGCATTTAAGTTAAATAAGCAGGGTGACAATATACAGGCTTGATATACTCCTTTCCCAATTTTGAACCAGTCCATTGTTCCATGTCTGGTTCTGGCTGTTGCTTCTTGCCCTGAATACAGGTTTCTCAGGAGACAGGTGAGTTGATTTTGTATTCTCATCTCTTTTCCACAGTTTGTTGTGTCCAGATCCAAAGGCTTTCATGTAGTTAGTGAAGCAGTTTGCTTTTTGGAGTCCTCTTGCTTTTTCTCTGATCCAAAAGATATTTGCAATTTGATCTCTGGTTCCTCTGCCTTTTTAAAATCCAACTGTACATCTGAAGTTCTTGGTTCATGTACTGTTGAAGCTTAGCTTGAAGGATTTTGAGTATCACCTTGCTAACATGTGAAATGATGCAACTGTACAAAAGCTTGAACATTCTTTGGCATTGACTTTCTTTGGGATTGGAATAAAAACTAACTTTTTCCAGTCCTGTGGCCACGGTTGAGTTTTCCAAATTTGCTGGCATATTGACAGCAACACTTTCACAGCACCATTTTTTAGGATTTTAAATAGCTCAGCTGGATTTCCATCACCTCCACTAGCTTTGTTCACAGTAATAATTCCTAAGGCCCACTTGACTTCATTCTCCAAGATGTCTAGCACTAGGTGAGTAACCACACCATCATGGTTTTCCAAGTCATTAAGATATTTTCTATAGAGTTATTCTGTGTATTGTTGCTGCCTCTTCTTAATTGCTTCTGTTAGTTTCTTGCTGTTTCTGTCCTTTATCGTGCCTTTATTTGCATGAAACATTCCTTTGGTATCTTTACTTTTCTTGAAGAGCTCTCTAGCCTTTCACATTCTATTACTTTCCTCTATTTATGCACTGCACACTTAAGAAGGCTTTCTTATCTCTCCCTGATATACTCTGGAACTCTGCATTCAGTTGAGTATATCTTTTTCTGTCCCCTTTGCCTTTAGCATCTTTTCTTTTGTAAGCTATTTGTAAGTTCTCTTCAGACAACCACTTTGCCTTCTTCCAATTCTTTTTCTTGGGGAAGGTTTTGGTCACCAGCTCTTGTATAATGTTATGAACTTCCATCCATAGTTCTTCAGGCACTCTATCTTCCAGATCTTATCCGTTGAATCTATTCATTGCCTCCATGTATAATCATAAGGGATTTAATTTAGGTCATACCTGAATGGTTTAGTGGTTTTCCCTACTTTCTTCAAGTTGAGCCTATATTTTGCAAAATAGTTCATGATATGAGCTATAGTCAGCTCCAGTTCTTTTTTTTTTTTTTTCTTATTGTATACAGCTTGCCTATCTTTGGATGCAAAGAATATAATCAATCTAATTTTAGTATTGATATCTCCTACCCCGGCATTGAATCTTCAGTTCTTGTGTCACTTATATTTGCCATCATATGTGACTTTAATTGTGTGTATGCACTGAGAGTTAGATTTTATAGTCTTTCTTGCTGGCTTCATAACATTCACACATATCCATTCTACTTATTACCTCTAATTCTCACAGCATATTTTCTGATAAACCAGTGAACATAGGAATTCACCTTCTTTGCTGGTAACTATTTTATTGAGTCATGTTCCTGGTACTATTTCTGGAACAAATCTGACTGTTCTGTAAGAAAATTTGTAATGTGAATTTGTCTGAAACCATAAGCAGGCAAATTCATAAAGATGTACCAGTAAATAGGATAACTAGCAGGATATTTGCACAAAAAGTTTCAAGAGAAATTTGATGAGGCAATGGTTCTTCCACTCTGAAGACTAGGCACCTTGGCTTGTAGGACTAGGCACCTGTTGGTGTAAACATGGAAAGAAGCTCCTCCAAGCAAAAGACACAGCATGTATTGATTTATCCTTTTGGCTATATTGGCAGAAAACCTGTACCTGGTCAAATTAAATTAAAGGAGATTTATTATATCACAGTGCAAGCCATCTATATGTGGGGAGGGCTCCAGGCAAGGTGCATCAGGGCACTGACCTCACTTCTTTGTGGCCCTGTCTTCCTTTGTGGGTTTTGCTTCATCAGCAGTTCCAGGAAACATACCCAAGCATGTAAATGACTAGAGAAAAAAATAGTATTGTCTCCCCCTTATATCTGTTTTTAAGAGCAAGAGAACATTTCCTGTGAGTGCCTTCCATGAATTTCTCAACTCTTCAGCCTGGACAAGGTCACATAATCACATCTAAGTTAGTCACTTATAAGTGGTATGAGATTACAATGATGATCTTGGGCTTTGCCTATTGAGTAGTCATATATATTGAGAGAAAGCACCTTAACAAAATAGCACTCTGCCAATGAAGGTAGAAATGAAGACAGCTTTAAAGTGGGCAGCTGATAGGGTTTATTCTAAAACCTATTCTTTGTATATATTTTATTTTAAAAGAAAAAAAAGAAATATAAACAAAGAATGTTATTAGAATAGGATAAGGATCAATAAGATAGACTAATTCTGGAAAACTGATTCTGGTTTTGTATAGCTTGATACCATTAGAAACAACCTGAAAATATAAGGAGCTGGATGTCATGATCAGCAGCTGCAGAAATACCAAAATAGCTCATGTATCCATTAGACACAATTGTGACTGAGCACTGCAAAGTCAGATAACTCTGCACTTGCTCTCAGAATGTGTGCAATGTTAGAGTTGACACTTACTATGATCTGTATTATATGTAAGTTTAAAGAGTTGGTAGTTATTAGATTTACCCCACTGGAAACTTTTCCCTGTAAAATGTAATGCATCAAACATGCATTGGCACAAAAGTCTCTGTTACATATAAATTTACACAGAGAAATAAATATATGCATTATAATATTATATAATATTCATATATATATATATAACTAATAACATTTTTCATGCATGTTAAATAATTTTTCTTTTAATAAAATTTGCATCAATAGGCTTCCAGTTCAAGATGGTGGAGTAGAAAAATGTGCTCTCATCTCCTCTTGCAAGACCACCAAAATCGCATTTAGCTGTTGACCAACCATCCAGAGGAGGATGTTATAAACCAACAATAAATGAAAGGGCAGAAAAGGAAAGAACTCACAACCAAGAATACACTACCGACCAAGATTCTCCTTCAAATTTGATGACAAAATCAAAACCTTTCTGGACAAACAAAAGTTGAGAGAATTCAGCACTATCAAAGCAACTTTACAACCAAAGCTAAAGGAACTTCTCTAGGAGAAAACACAAGAGAAGGCAAAGACCTACACAAAATAAACCCCAAACTATTAAGAAAATGGTAATATGATCATACATATCAATAATTACTTTAAATGTAAATAGATTAAATGCACAACCTAAAGACATAAACTGGCTTGGCTGATGAGAATGTGTGCATGTATGTACTTCCACTTAGCACATCACTTTACTTAACTCCCCAAGTTGTATGTAATTATTTTATATTGTTAGGCTAATCATGTTTCCATTATGGCTTGCAATTGTAATTATCTTTTGTCTGGCTATTGACTGTGAAAACTAATAAATGTCTTTTACTACTGCAGTTTAAAAAATAAAGTCACTCAGTCTTATGTGACTTTTCATGACCCTATAGACTGTAGTCCACCAGGTTCCTCCAAATTTTGGATCTCCAGGCAAGAATACTTGATTGGGTTGCCGTTTCCTTCTCCAGGGGATCTTCTCAACCCAGAGATCAAACTCAAGTCTTCCCCACTGCAGGCAGGCTCTTTACCGGCCTCCCTGGTGGCTCAGTTGTTAAAGAATGCACCTGCAAAATGGAACACCTGGGTTCAGTCCCTAGTTTGGGAAAATCCCCTGGAGAAGGGAAAGGCTACCCACTGCAGCATTCTGGCCAGGAGTCCATGGGGTCTCAAAAAGAAGGACACAATTGAACAACTTTCACTTCAATACTGTGATTATGTAACTGGTTAACAAAAAATAGGATTCTCGATCACTATAAGTACCATTTAATAGAAAAACTTGTAATCACTTTTTAAAATTCAAATTTGTTTTTGAAAAATACAAATGCCCAAGTATTGGTTCTTTTCCCCAAAGCTCCAAATGTGTTTCTAATGAGCAGTTATGTTTAAAAACAATTGGACTATATGATCATTTTTTATATTCACTCAAAACTTTGATATGGTTCTATGTATTTTAGAATCCAGTATTACTGCTAAAAATAAAAACGTTATTATTTTAGTGATTTTTTAAAATTGAATGAAACTTGAAAATTCTAACCAAATTCTGAGAATATAAAGAAATACTATGCTATAGAGAAAAAAAAACATAAGAAATTAACATGTGATATAGTATTATTAACTAAAGTACAGATTTTTTTCAAATTTCACAAAATTTTTTGCTAGTGTCCATTATCCTTTATTCAAAACTCCACATTTTATCTAGCTGCATTGAGCAGCTTCAGCTACATGCAACAAATTCTGTAATTTTCTTTTCATTTTTATTCTGTTACAAATATTTTCTGGTTTTACTTATTATGGCTTCTTAGATATAACCACTATGTAAAAGTGGATATTTAACTTCCAAATACGTGGGGTTTTTTTAAGTAGCTTTGATATTAACTTCTCATTTAAATGTTTTCTTCTCTGCAATCACTCTCTCTGTTTTTTCAGTCTTTTAACTTTATTGAGGCTTTAAGTGGCTAAGTCAAAGATCTCTCTTGGTAAATGTCACATTGCATTTAAAAAAAAAAAAAAAAATTGGAGTTAAAAACAAAACACGCCTTTTTCACAGAAAGCAAAAAAAAAAAAA
>SJYC01125899.1:0-12071 GCA_006408675.1 Madoqua kirkii
CAATTCAGGAATGACCTAAATGAAATCCCTTATAATTATACAGTGGAAGTGACAAATCGATTTCAGGGACTAGATCTGATACACAGAGTGCCCGAATAACTATGGATGGAAATTCATACATTAGACAGGGAGCAAGACCATTCCCAAGAAAAGAAATGCTGAAGAGCAACCTGGCTATCTGAGGAAGCCTTACAAATAGCTAAGAAATTAACAGAAGCAAAAAGCAAAGGAAAAAAAGAATAATATACCCATTTGAATGCAGAGTTGTAAAGAATAGCAGGGAGACATAAGAAAGCCTTCCTCAGTGATCAGTGCAAAGAGAGGAGAACATTAGAATGAGAAAGACTAGATATCTCTTCAAGAAAAATAGAGATACCAAGGGAAAGTTTCAGGCAAATAGCCTTAATAAAGGACAGAAATGGTATGGACCTAACAGAAGCAGAAGATATTAGGAAGAGGTGGCAAGAATACACAGAAGAATTGTACGAAACAAATCTTCATGACCCAGATAATCAGAATGGTGTGATCACTTGTCCAGAGCCAGACATCCTGGAAGGCAAAGTCAATTGGGCCTTAAGAAGCATCACTACAAACAAAGCTATTGGAGATGATGGAATCCCAGTGGAGCTCTTTCAAATTCTACAAATGATGCTGTGAAAGTGCTGCACTCAATATGCCAGAAAATTTGGAAAATGTTGCAGTGTCCACAGAACTGGAAAATATCAGTTTTAATTCCCATTCCAAAGAAACACAATGCCAAAGAATGCTCAAAAACTGCACAATCACACTCATCTCACCCGCTAGTAGAGTAATACTCAAAATTCTCCAAGACAGGCTTCAACAATACGTGAACTGTGAACTTCCAGATGTTCAAGCAGGTTTTAGAAAAGGAGAGAAATCAGATATCAAATGGCCAACATTCACTAGATCATTGAAAAAGCAAGAGAATTCCAGAAAAGAATGTATTCCTGCTTTATTGACTATGCGAAAGACTTTGACTGTGTCAATCACAATGAACTTTGAAAAATTATTAAAGAGATGGGAATAACAGACCACCTGACCTGCCTCTTGAGAAAATTTGTATGCATGTCAGGACCAACAGTTAGAACTCGAAATGGAAAGGAGTATATCAAAGCTGTATATTGCCACCCTGAAGTAATGCTCAAAATTCTCCAAGACAGGCTTCAGCAAAACGTGAACCGTGAACTCTCTGACGTTCAAGCTGGTTTTAGAAAAGGCAGAAGAACCAGAGACCAAATTGTCAACATCGGCTGGATCATGGAAAAAGCAAGAGAGTTCCAGAAAAACATCTACTTTTGCTTTATTGACTATGCCAAAGCCTTTGACTGTGTGGATCACAATAAACTGTGGACAATTCTGAAAGAGATGAGAATACCAGACCACCTAACCTGCCTCTTGAGAAATCTGTATGCAGGTCAAGAAGAAACAGTTAGAACTAGACATGGACCAGACTGGTTCCAAATAGGAAAATGATTACATCAAGGCTGTATATTGTCACCCTGCTTAGTTAAATTCAATGCAGAGTACATCATGAGAAACGCCGGACTGGAGGAAATACAAGCTGGAATCAAGATTTCCAGGAGAAATATGAAGAACCTCAGATATGCAGATGACACCACCCTTGTGGCAGAAAGTGAAAAGGAACTAAAAAGCCTCTTGATGAAAGTAAAAGAGGAGAGTGAAAAAGTTGCCTTAAAGGTCAACATTAAGAAAATGAAGATCATGGCATCTGGTCCCATCACTTCATGGGAAATAGATGGGGAAGCAGTGGAAACAGTGTCAGACTTTATTTTGGGGGGCTCCAAAATCACTGCAGATGGTGACTGCAGCCATGAAATTAGAAGATGCTTACTCCTTGGAAGAAACATTATGACCAACCTAGACAGTATATTCAAAAGCAGAGACATTACTTGGCCAACTAAAGTCCGTCTAGTCAAGGCTATGGTTTTTCCTGTGGTGATGTATGAGTGTGAGAGTCGGACTGTGAAGAAGGCTGAGCACCAAAGAATTGATGCTTTTGAACTGTGATGTTGGAGAAGACTCTTGAGAGTCCCTTGGACTGGAATGAAATCCAACCAGTCCATTCTGAAGGAGATAAGCCCTGGGATTTTTTTTGGAAGGAATGATGCTAAAGCTGAAACTATAGTACTTTGGCCACCTCATGAGAAGAGTTGACTGATTGGAAAAGACTCTGATGCTTGGAGGGTTTGTGGGCAGGAGGAGAAGGGGACAACCGAGGATGAGATGGCTGGATGGCATCACGGACTCGATGGATGTGAGTCTGAGTGAACTCCAGGAGATGGTGATGAAGAGGGAGGCGTGGCTTGCTGTGATTCATGGGGTCGCAAGGAGTCAGACACAACTCAGCGACTGAATGGAATTGATTATTTAAGTACATCATGCAAGAGTACATTAAGTACATTAAGCAGAGTACATAATGCAAAACACTGGACTGGATGAAGCAGAAATATGCTGGTGACACCACGCTTAAAGGGGAAAGTGAAGAGCTAAAGAGCCTCTTGATGAAAGTGAAAGAGAAGAGTGAAAAAGTTGGCTTAAAACTCGACATTCATAAAACTAAAATCATGGCATTCAGCCCCATCATTTAATAGCAAATAGATGCGGCAACAGAGGAAACAGTGGCAGATTTTATTTTGGGGGGCTCCAAAATCAGTGCAGATGGTGACTGCAGCCATGAAATTAAAAGACACTTGCTCCTTGAAAGAAAAGTTATGACCAACCTAGATAACATATTCAAAAGCAGAGACATTACTTTGCCAACAAAGGTCCATCTAGTCAAGGCTATTGTTTTTCCAGTAGTCATGTATGGATGTGAGACTCAGAGTATAAAGAAAGCTGAGCACCAAAGAATTGATGCTTTTGATGTGTGGTATTGGAGAAGACTCTTGAGAGTCCCTTGGACTGCAAGGAGATCCAACCAGTCCATCCTAAACGAAATCATCCCTGAATATTCATCGGAAGGACTGATGCTGAAGCAGAAATTCCAATACTTTGGTCACCTGATGTGAAGATATCATTCATTGTAATAGACCCTGATGCTGGGAAAGAGTGAAGGAAGGAGGAGAAAGGGAGGACAGAGGATGAGATTGGTGGGTGGCATCACTGAATGGACATGAATTTGAGTAAGCTCTGGGAGTTGGTGATGGAAAGAGAAGCCTCGTGTGCTGCAGTCCATGGGGTTGGAAAGAGTCAGACATGACTGAGAAAATGAACTGCACTGAACTGAACAGAAGATGATGTCAGAACAGATTATGATAGACCTTCTTCCAAAATCTAGTATCTTATAAGAAAACAGACATACAGAGAGAAGAGAGCCTTATAAGATGAAGGCAGAGACTGGAATATTATCAATGGTCAATTTTGAAATCAGACTGATCATATTATTTATAGTCAAGGGTAAATAATCCTTTTACAATCAGCAAAAACAAGACCAGGAGCTGACTGTGGATCAGATCCTTCTTTCAAAATTCAGACTTAAACTGAAGAAAGTAGGAAAAACTACTAGGTCACTGAGGTATGACCTAAATTAAATCACTTATGATTACACAGTGGAAGTAACAAAGAGATTCAAAGGATTAGATCTGATATAGTTCCTGAAGAACTATGGTTGGAGTTTTATAATATTGTATGGGAGATGGTGATCAAAAGGATTCCCAAGAAAAAGAAAATCAAAAAGGTAAAATGGTTGTCTGAGAGAGCCTGACACATAGCTGAGAAAAAAGGAGAAGAGATGGGGAGGGAGGTGGGAACTCATGTACATCTATGGTGGATTCATGCCAATGAATGGCAAAATGCAGTATTGTAAAATTTAAAAAAAAAAAAAAGCAGGGACATTATTTTGCCAACAACAACAAAAAAAGGCAAACAGGAAACTAATACATGGTGGAATGATTAAGAAAAAAAAAAGGAAATGTACCCTCATCTGAATGCATAGTTCCAGAAAATAGCAAGGAAAGACAAGAAAGTCCTCCCTCCAAAGTGAACAATGAGGGATGGGATAGGGAGGGAGGTGGGATAGGGGTTCAGGATGAGGAAAACATGTACACTCACGGTGGATTCAAGTCAGTGTATGGCAAAACCATTATAATATTGTAAAGTGAAACAAATTAATTAATTAATTAAAATAAAAATAAAAAAATACAAAGTGAAAAAAATGCAAAGAAATAGAGGAAAATAATACAATGGGAAAGATTAGACATCTCTTAAAAAAAAAAAAAAAAAAACCTAAAGAAACCAAAAGAACATTTCAAGCAAACATTATAATATTGTAAAGTGAAACAAATTAATTAATTAATTAAAATAAAAATAAAAAAATACAAAGTGAAAAAAATGCAAAGAAATAGAGGAAAATAATACAATGGGAAAGATTAGACATCTCTTAAAAAAAAAAAAAAAAAACCTAGAGATACCAAGAGAACATTTCATGCAAAGATGGGCTCAATAAAGGACAGAAACAGTATGGACATAACAAAAGCAGAATATATTAAGAAGAGGTGGCAAGAATACACAGAAAGAACTACTTAAAAAAAGATCTTAATGGGCCCTAATAACCACATTGGTGTGATCACTCACCTAGAGCCAGACATCCTGGAGTATAAAGTCAAGTGGGCCGTAGGTAGCATCACCAGAAACTAGGCTAGTGGAGGTGATGGCATTCCAGCTGAGCTATTTCAAATCCTAAAAGATGATATTATTAAAGTGCTGCACTCAATATGTCAGCAAATTTGGAGAATTCAGCAGTGGCCACAGGATTGGAAAAGGTCAGTTTTCATTCCAGTCCCAAAGAAAGCCAATGCCAAAGAATGCTCAAACTACTGTATAGTTGCACTTATTTTGCATAATAACAAGGCAATGCTGAAAATCCTACAAGCTAGGCTCCAACAGTATGTGACCTGAGAGTTTCCAGATGTACAAGCTAGATTTAGAAAAGACAGAGGAACCAGAGATTAAATTGCCAACATCCATTGGATCATAGAAAAGCCAAGAAAGTTTCAGAAGTAAATCTATTTTTGCTTCACTGACTACACTAAATCTTTGTGTGAGTCACAAGCTATGGAAAATTATTAAAGAGATGAGAATACCAGACCATCTAACCTGCCTTCTGAGAAACCTATATGCAGGTCAAGAAGCAATGATTAGAACCAGATATGGAACAACAGATTGGTTAAAACTGGAAAAGAAATATGTTAAGACTGTATATTATCATCCTGCTTATTTAACTTATATACAGTATGCATCATGCAAAATGCCAGGATAGATGAATCACAACCTGGAATCAAGATTGCTTGGAGAAAATATCAATAACCTCAGATTGGCAGATGATAACACCCTAATGGCAGAAATAGAAGAGGAATTGAAGAACCTTCTTGATGAAGATGAAAGAGAAGAGTGAAAAATGTGGCTTAAAACTCAACATCCAAAAGACTAAGATCATGCCATTCAGTCCCATCATTTCATGGCAAATGGATGGGGAAACAGTGACAGCTTTTATTTTCATGGCCTCTAAAATCACTGCGGATGGTGACTGCTGCCATTAAATTAAAAGACCTTTTTTCTTTGGGAGAAAAGCTATGACAGACCAAGATAGCATATTAAAAAGCAGAGACATTAGTTTCCCAACAAAGGTCCATCTAGTCAAAGCTATGGCTTTTCCAGTAGTAATGTACAGTTGTGAGATTTGGACCATAAATGAGGTTAATCACTGAAGAATTGATGCTTTCAAACTGTGGTGTTCGAGAAGACTGTTGAGAGTGCCTTAGACTGCAAGGAGAAAAAACCAGTAGATCCTAAAGGAAATCAACACTGAATATTCATTAGAAGAGCTGATGCTGAAGCTGAAGCTCCAATACTTTGGCCACCTAATGAAAAGAACTGACTCATTATAAAAGACCCTGATGGTAGGAAAGAATGAAGTTAAGAGGAGAAGGTGATGAGACGAGGAGATGTTTGGATGACATCAGCGACTCAATGGACATGAGTTTGAGAAAGCTCCAGGAGATGGTGAAGGACAGTGAAACCTCACGTGTAACATCCTACGAAGGAGCCCATGAAGTGGACACAATCTGAGCAACTGAACAGCAAGAAACTTTGGGTGCATACTGAAGTCAAGAACTGCTAGTGTTGTTGGCAGCTATAAGAAACTAGAAATAGTCAAGAAATGAACTCTTCCTTCGATTCTTTTAGATAGCATGACTCTGCTGACAGCTTGACTTTGGAATTCTCACCTCCAGAAATGTGAAAAAATAAGTTTCTATAATTTTAAGCCACCAAGTCTGTGGTTCTTTTCAAAGGCACCTCTAGGAAACTAGCATAGGATGCCTTTGGAGACTGAATCATAGAAGGTACTGAAGCATTCTCTTTGTTCACTATCTCTCTTGGACCTCTAACTCCAGGGCAAGTTAACTGCCATGTCATTAAGACACTCAACCTACAGAGGGACCCCTATGGTGAGGAGCCAAGGCCTCCTTTCAATGGCCATGTGGGCATTTTAATTTAAGGGTGAAACTTTCAGCCCCAGCCAAGCTTTCACATGGCTGCCACCTCTACCAACATGCTGACTGCAGAATCCCAAGTAAGTGAATTTAAAAGTTTTATTCACAGAAACTAAAAATAAGTATTCATTGTTTCAAGCCACTGAACCTTTGCATAATTTTTTATGTAGCAATGAACAACTAATACCTTTGCTCCCGCAGATCTAATTTCCCTGCTTCCAAAGTTTCTGGGTTTCCCAGGTGGCACTCATAAAGGAGTGCCTGCCAATATAGGAAATATAAGAGATGCAGGTTTGATCCCTGGGTTGGGAAGACCCCCTGGAGGCAATCCACTCCAGTACTGTTGCCTAGAGAATCCCATGGACAAAGAAGCCTGGCAGGTTACAGTCCATACAATCACAAGAGTCAGAAGTGATTTAGCATGCATGCAAATTTCCCGAAGATGCAACTACAATCACAATGCATTTAAAATTGAACAGAGATTTCTCCCCCTAAGGCCATCGTAAGTTTCTATAACTTCATTTACACTACTTATTCATCTCTTATTTCTGAAATATTAAGAAGTGGGCTTCTTTCTACCATAGATTAACTAATAAGCTCTATCATCTCTGGGATATAAAAAGTCTTAATAAAGAGTGGCTGCCACATTCATAAAAGAGATTTATTAGTTTTATTACCTCAGATATTTCAAAGATCATTTAAAATGTCTTATAATCTCTTTGAAAAATGCCCTTAAATGCAAATTCTAACACTGGCATTCTATTCAGTAAGCTTTAGAGGATGTTCAAGGGTTGTGTGTATTTCATATTTGGTCTCTGGTCTCTCTTACTCCTCAAAAAAAGTCAGTGAAGGCTGCTGTACTGCTCTGGTAGCCTTACCAGTGAATATACAAAAGAGGGAGAGGTATACTTTGTATATCAGAGTATACAAAGGAGGGAGAGGATTCCTGAGATCTGAGCCCCCACAAGGATGGGACACAAGTCTACAGAGTCAGTCATTGGTCATTGCTTAATACACTAGATCTATCCAGTTCCTGAAGTGCACCAAGAACAGGTACTCAGGTCCTGAGCAGGCAAGGTAAAATAAGATAAAGACCTAAGATTGTCCATCAAGAAGATGACTCAATAAAACAATCATCACATGCAGTATGGTGAGGAAAATAATGGAAACATGTACACATATCAATAGGAAAAAAGAAGAGATGAGCTGAGTCTGCCAAATGCTTTTTCACTCCAGAATATATTTGCCTACAGGTTCATTCACCATTAGAAATTGGATGGGAACCCTCTTCATGGTGATAACTGCACCCATCACTGTTGAAAGAGGGGGAAAAACAAGAGAGAAGAAACAAATCCACTTATACTGCAAACTCAATACCATAGGCTCATACCGCTGAACATTTGATCATCTATATGTGGTAATCCTGTGCTGGAGCTGCCTGTGATCAGAAATGCTAGCGAACACCAAGTACTATAGAGTGTTCTAGGTGTTTTAGAAGTATTAGCTCATTCAGTTCAGTTCAGTTCAGTTCAGTCGCTCAGTTGTGGCCAACTCTTTGCGACCCCATGAATCACAGCACACCAGGCCTCCCTGTCCATCACCATCTCCTGGAGTTCTCGCAGACTCACGTTCTTCGAGTCCATGATGCCATCCAGCTATGTTACCTTCTGCCATCCCCTTCTCCTCCTGCCCCCAGTCCTTCCCAGCATCAGAGTCTTCTCCAATGAGTCAACTCATCTCATGAGGTGGCCAAAGTACTGTAGTTTCAGCTTTAACATCATTCCTTCCAAAGAAATCCCAGGGCTGATCTTCAGAATGGACTGCTTGGATCTCCTTGCAGTCCAAGGAACTCTCAAGAGTCTTCTCCAACATCACAGTTCAAAAGCATCAATTCTTCAGTGCTCAGCCTTCTTCACAGTCCAACTCTCACATCCACACATGACCACAGGAAAAACCATAGCCTTGACTAGAAGGACCTTAGTCGGCAAAGTAATGTCTGTGCTTTAAATCCTCCTAATAACTTAAAGAGGTAGGTATTATTACTATCCCCACTTCAGAAAGAAATTGAAATAGAGTAAGGGGCAAAGCTGGATTCAAACCTGGGCAATCTATCTTCAAACAATGTCCCTCCATATTAATCTCTCTTTACTAAAGCTAATTTGGAATTTTGATAAAATTTGGCACAAGGCAGAATTTTGACTTTCAAGCAAATCATACAGGTCTAACCCTGGTGAGCTTGCAGTTACAACATAAGGCTGGCTTATGTTTGTGCTTGGTAGATATGTACAAACAAAATTTAAAGATAAGGCAGACAGCTGTTTTGTGACCATTTTTGAAAATAGGAAGTCAATGCTGATTTGGATCAATGCATCATTGTGTATATTTCAAGTATAAGTAAACTTTAATATAACACATTTATCTGTTAAGGAAAATAGATTTTGAGTCTCAAATCAGCTGTAATGCATCTTTCCTTTCCTCCTTATTGTGTGGCCCCAGATAACTCTGTAAATAGGTAAACTTCTTACAAAGAGCTGAGAAAAGAAGAGAAGTGAAAGGCAAAGGAGAAAAGGAAAGATATACCTATCTGAATACACAGTTCCAGGGAAGAGCAAGGAGAGATAAGAAAGCCTTCTTAAGTGAACAGTGCAAAATAATAATAATAATAAATAATAAATTAATTAATTTAAAAAAAAACAGAGGAAAACAATAGAAAGGGAAAGGCTAGAGATGTTTTCAATAAAATTAGAGATATCAAGGGAATATTCATGCAATGATGGGCTCAATAAAGAATAGAAATGGTACAGACCTAAAAGAAGCAGAAGGTATTAAGAAGAGGTGGTAAGAATACACAGAATAACTATACCAAAAAATAAAAAATCTTAAAGGACCAGATAACCATGATGGTGTGATCACTCACCTAGAGTGAGGCATTGGGAGTGTGAAATCAAGTGGGCCTTAAGAAGTATTACTAGAACAAAGTTAGTTGAGATGATGGGATTCCAGTTGAGCTATTTCAAGTCCTAAAACATGATGCTGTGAAAGTACTTCACTCAATATGCCACCAAATTTGGAAAACTCAGCAGTGGCCACAGGACTGGAAAAGGTCAGTTTCCACTCCAGTCCCAAAGAAAGGTAATTCCAGCGTTCAAACTATCACACAATTGCATTCATTTTGCATGCTAGCAAGGTAATGCTCAAATTCCTTCAAGCTAGGCTTTAACAGTACATGAACTGAGAAATTACAGATATTCAAACTGAATTTAGAAAAAGTAGAGAAAACAGAGATCAAATTGCCAACATTCTTTGGATTATAGAAAAAGAAAAAAAAAAAAAAGAAGAAGAAGAAGAATTCCAGAAAAACAACTTCTGCTTCAATGGCTATGCTAAAGTCTTTGACTGTGTGGATCATAAAAAATTGTGGAAAATTATTAAAAGATATAGGAATACCAGACCACCATACCTGTTTCCTGAGAAACCTGAATGCAGGTGAAGAAGCAACAGTTAGAATACAGCATGGAAAAACTGACTGGTTGAAAATTGGAAAAGGAGTACATCAAGACTGTATATTGTCACCCTGCTTATTTAACTTATATGCAGAAAACATCATGTAAAATGCCAAGCTGGATAAATTATAAGCTGTAGTCAAGTTTGGCAGGAGAAATATCAGTAACCTCTGATACACAGATAACACCATCCTAATGGCAGAAATTGAAGAGGGACCGACTGAAAAACCTCTTGATGAAGGTGAAAGAGGAGAGTGAAATAACTGACTTAAAATTCAATATTTAAAATTCAATATTTAAAAAACAATGACAACAAAAACAACAAAAAACTAAGATCATGGCATCCAGTCTAATTACTCATAGAAATTAGATGAGGAAACAATGGAAATAGTGACAGACTTTATTTTCTTGGGCTATTCAAAATCACTGCAGAAAGTGACTGCTGCCATGAAATTAAAAGATGCTTGCTCCTTGAAAGAAAAGCTATGACAACCCTAGACAGAGTAGTAAAAAAAAGAAAGGTAATTCCAGCGTTCAAACTATCACACAATTGCATTCATTTTGCATGCTAGCAAGGTAATGCTCAAATTCCTTCAAGCTAGGCTTTAACAGTACATGAACTGAGAAATTACAGATATTCAAACTGAATTTAGAAAAAGTAGAGAAAACAGAGATCAAATTGCCAACATTCTTTGGATTATAGAAAAAGAAAAAAAAAAAAAAGAAGAAGAAGAAGAATTCCAGAAAAACAACTTCTGCTTCAATGGCTATGCTAAAGTCTTTGACTGTGTGGATCATAAAAAATTGTGGAAAATTATTAAAAGATATAGGAATACCAGACCACCATACCTGTTTCCTGAGAAACCTGAATGCAGGTGAAGAAGCAACAGTTAGAATACAGCATGGAAAAACTGACTGGTTGAAAATTGGAAAAGGAGTACATCAAGACTGTATATTGTCACCCTGCTTATTTAACTTATATGCAGAAAACATCATGTAAAATGCCAAGCTGGATAAATTATAAGCTGTAGTCAAGTTTGGCAGGAGAAATATCAGTAACCTCTGATACACAGATAACACCATCCTAATGGCAGAAATTGAAGAGGGACCGACTGAAAAACCTCTTGATGAAGGTGAAAGAGGAGAGTGAAATAACTGACTTAAAATTCAATATTTAAAATTCAATATTTAAAAAACAATGACAACAAAAACAACAAAAAACTAAGATCATGGCATCCAGTCTAATTACTCATAGAAATTAGATGAGGAAACAATGGAAATAGTGACAGACTTTATTTTCTTGGGCTATTCAAAATCACTGCAGAAAGTGACTGCTGCCATGAAATTAAAAGATGCTTGCTCCTTGAAAGAAAAGCTATGACAACCCTAGACAGAGTAGTAAAAAGCAGACACATTACTTTGCCAACAAAGGTCCGTATAGTCAAAGCTATGGTTTTTACAGTAGTTATGTATGGATATAAGAGTTGGCCCATAAAGAAAGATGAATGCTGAAGAATTGATGCTTTCAAACTGTGGTGTTGAAGAAGACTGTTGAGAGTGCCTTGGACTGCAAGGAGATCAAACCAGTCAATCCTAAAAGAATTCAACCCTGAATATTCATTGGAAAGACTGATGTTAAGCTGAAGTTCCAGTACTTTGGACAGCTGTTGTGAAGAGCTGACTCACTGGAAAAGACCCTAATGCAGGGAAAGAGTGAATGCAGGAGAAGAAGGTGATGACAGAGGTCATGCTCTGAGTGGATGGTATCACGGATTTAATGGACATTAGGTTGAGCTAGAGAATATGAAAGACAGGGAAGCCTGTTGTGCTGTAGTCCACGGGGTGGTGAAGATTCAGACATATCTAAATGAATTAAAAACAAAAACTTAACTCCTTGAAAAATTACATAATCAGAAGACTAATACTGCAATATCTTCCCTTTTGGAGAAATCTCTACAAAGCACAAATGAAGCAGTCTCCTTCCTAAGCATCCTCTAAGTTAAGTCAAGTCTTCAGTCGTGTCCAACTCTTTGCA
>SJYC01125904.1:0-11381 GCA_006408675.1 Madoqua kirkii
AAAAAAAGATAAAAATCACATGATAATAGATACATAAAAATCTTTTCACAAAATTCAGCACTCATATATGACTAGAAACTCTGAATAATTGAGTATATAGGAATTCTGCCTCAACATAATAAAGGATATATAATAAACCCACAGCAAATATTATTCTAAATGGTGAAAAACTGAAAGCATCCCATCTAAGATTAGGAACAAGAAAGTGTGTGCACTCTTGTCACTGCTATTCAATATTGTTTTGGAGTTCTTAGCTATGACAATCTCAGAAAAAAAGAAATAAAAGTATTCAAATTGGAAAAGAAGAAGGAAAATGCTTACTGTTTGCAGATGACATGATACTATACATAGAAAACCCTAAAAGTACTATCAGAAAATTAATAAAGCTAACCACTGAATTTAGTAAAGTATCAGGATACAAATCAATGCACAGAAATCACTTGCATTCCTATACACTTACAAAAAAATTCAGAAAGAGAAATTAATCAATTCCATTTACCATTGCAACAAGATGAATCTAATACCTAGGAATAAGCCTACTTAAAGAGACAAAAGATGTATATACAGAAAATTGTAAACACAAGTGAAAGAAATCAAATATAAACAGATGGAGAGATACCCCATTTTTCTTGGTTGGAAGAATCAATATTGTGAAAATGACTAACCTAATAAGTGCAATCTACAGATTCAATGCAATCCCTATCAAATTACCAATAACATTTTTCATAGAACAATGCAAAAAAATTTCAGCTAATATAGAAACAAAAAAGACCCCAGAGAGCCAATAAAATGTTGAGAAAAAAGCATGGAGCTGGAAAAATCATTCGTCTTGAATTTAGACGAAATACAAAACTAGTCATCAAGACAGTTATGGTACTGGCAAAACAAAACAAACAAAAAAAACCCAAAAAACAAAACACAGAAATATAGACCAATGAAAGAAGGTAGAAAGCCCAGATATAAGGCCACACAACTATGGGCACCTTATCTTTGACAAAAAAAAGATAAGAATAGAGAATGGGGAAAAGATAGTCTAAAATAAGTGATTCTGGGAAAACATGACAAGTGCAAGTAAAAGATTTAAATTAGAATACTTCTTAACCCCATACACAAAGATAAACTCAAAATGGATTAAAGACCTAAATGTAAGACTAGAAACTATTAAAATCTTAGAGGAAAATAGGCAGAACACACTCTGATATAAATTACCACAAGATTCTCTATGACCCACCTTCTAGAGAAATGGAAATAAAGACAAACAAGTAAAAAAAAAAAAAGAATGTAATTAAACTTAAAAACTTTTGCAAAGCAAAGGAAACTGTAAACAAGATGAAAAGACAACACGCAAAAATGGGAGAAAACAATAGCAAATGAAAAAATGATAAAGGATTAATTTCCCAAATATACAAGCAGCTCAATATTCTTGCCTGGAGAATGCCATGGATGGAGGAGCCTGGTAGGCTACAGTCCATGGGGTTGCAAAGAGTCGGACACGACTGAGCAACTTCACCTTCACCTTCAGCTTCACCTTCATGAAACTCAATATCAGAAAAACAACTAGCCCAATCAAAAAGAGGTCAGAAGACCTAAACGTACATTTCTCAGAAGAAGACATACAGATGGCTAATGAACAATGAAAAGATGCACTGTATTGCTCACTATTAGAGAAATGTAAATAAAAAATATAATCGGATATCACCTTAAACCCATCAGAATGGTCATCATCAAAAGACCTCTAAACAATAAATGCTGAAAAGGGTGTACATAAAGTTGAACCATCTTGCACTGTTGATGGAAATGTAAATTGATACAGCCATATGGAAGACAGTATTCTGTTGCCATTCAGTTGCTCAACCATGTCCAAATCTTTGACACCCCATGGACTGCAGCATGCCAGGCTTCCCTGTCCTTCACTATCTCCCAGAGTTTGTTCACATTCATGTGAAATGGGTCAGTGATTCCCTTAAACAACTCCATCTTCTGTTGTCCCAATCTCTTACTGCTCTCAATCTTTTCCAGCATCAGGGTCTTTTCCAGTGAGTTGGCTCCAAGCTTCAGGTGGCTGAAGTACTGAAGCTTCAGCTTCAGGATCAGTCCTTCCAATGAATATTCAGGCTTAATTTCCTACAGGATTGACTGTTTTGTTCTCCTTACTGTCCAAAAGACTAGCAAGAGTCTTTTCCAGCACTGCAGGTTGAAAACATCAATTTTTCTGCACTCGGCATTTTTAAAAGTTCAGCTCTCACATCCATATAAGACTATTGAAAAAAAATTACAGCTTTGACTTATACAGACCTTTAAAGGTGGGCTTCCCAAGTGGTGCTAATGGTAAAGAACCCACCTGTGAGTGAAGAAGATGTAGACGATGTGGGTTTGATCCCTGGGTTGGGATGAGCCCCTGGAGAAGGGAATGCATCCCATACCAGTGTTCTTGCCTGGAGAATCCCATGGAGATAGGAGCTTGACAGGCTATAGTCCACGGGGTTGCACAGAGGTGGACATGACTGAAGTGACTTAGCATGCACACACACCTGTGAAGGCAAAGCAATGTCTCTGCTGTCTAGGTTTGTCATTGCCTTTTTTTTTTTTTTAAAAAGATCAGCATCTTTTAATTTCATGACAGCATTCACTGTCTTCAGTGATTTTGGAGCCCAAGAAAATAAAGTCTGTCACTGTTTCCACTGTTTCCCCAGTTGCTTGGCCTGAAGTGATGAGACTGGATGTCTTCTTAATTTTTTGAATGCTGAGTTTTAAGCCAGCTTTTTGCTTCTCCTCTTTCACCTTCATCAAGGGGTTCTTTTATTCCTTTTCACTTTCTGCCATAAGGATGGTTGTCATCTGCATATCCGAGGTTATTGATATTTCTCCCAGCAAGCTTGATTCCAGCTTGTGCTTCATCCAATCCAAAATTTCACATAATCTACTCTGCACATGAGTTAAATAAGCAGGATGACAAACTACTTCTAATTGTAGGTTCTTGACCTGCATACAGAATTCTCAAGAGGCAGATACGGTACTTATATTATCATCTTTTGAAGAATTTTCTGGTTTGTTGTGGTCTACACAGTCAAAGGCTTTCGTATAGTCAACGAAGTATAAGTAGATGTTTCTCTGGAATTCTCTAGCTTTTTCTACAATGGTTTGCAATTTGTTCTCTGGTTTCTGTGTCTTTTCTAAATCCAGTTTATACATCTGAAAGTTCTTGGTTCAGATACTGTTGAAGCCTAGCTTTAAGGAATACAGTACAGAGATTCCTTAAAAAACTAGTAACAAAACAACCATATGATACACCAATCCTATTACTGGGCATATACCTTTAGAAAATCATAATTTAAAAAGACACATATAGCCCAACTTTGATTGTAAACTATTTACAGCGATTAAGACACAGTAGCAACCTAGGTGTTTGTCAACAGATGAAAGAATACAGAAGCTGTAGTACATATATACAATGGAATGTTGCTATTCAGTCCCTCACTTGTGTCAGACTCTATGACTCCATGGGGTGTAGCATGTCAACCTTCGCTGTCCTGCACTTCTTCCCTCAGTTTTCTGAAACTCATATCCATTGAGTCAATGATGCCATACAATCATCTCGTCTTCTCTTACCTGCTTCTGCTCCTGCCCTCAATCTTTGCCAGCATCAGAGTCTTTTTCAAAGAGTCAGCACTTCATATCAGGAGGTCAAAACATTGGCAGTTCAGTTTCAGCATGAGTCCTTCCAATGAATATTCAGGATTGATTTAGGATTGACTAGTTAGATATCCTTGGTCTCCAAGAGTCTTCTGCAGCATCACAGTTTGAAAGCACTAATCTTTCAGTGCTCAACCTTCTTTGTGGACTACTGGAAAAACAATAGTTTGACTATAGAAATCTTTGTTGGCAAAGTGATGTCTCTGTTTCTTAATAACCAGTCTAGATTTGTTATTTTTCCCCATCTATTTGCCACGAAGTGATGGGACCAGATGTCATGATCTTGTTTTTTGAATGATGAGTTTTAAGCCTGCTTTTTCACCCTTTTTTATCACCTTTATCAAGAAGCTCTTTAGTTCCTTTTTGCTTTCTGCCATGAGGGTGGTGTCATCTGCATATCTGTGGTTATTGATATTTCTCCTGGAAATCTTGATTTCAGCTTGTGATTCATCCAGCCTTGTAGTTTGCATGATATACTCTAAATAAAAATGAGCAGGATGACAATATACAACCTTACCGTACTCCTTTCTCAATTTTTTAACCAGTCTTTCCATGTTCTGTTCTAGCTGTCGCTTCTTGACAGGCATGCAGTTTTCCCAGAAAGCAGGCAAAGTGGTCTATTTTCATCTCTTTAAGAATTTTCTATAGTTTGTTGTGATCCACACAATCAAAGGCTTTAGTGTAGTCAATGAAGCAGAGGTAGATGTTTTTCTGGAATTCCTTTGCTTTACCTATGATCTAATAGATGCTGGAAATTTCATCTCTGGTTCCTTTCCATTTTCTATATCCAGTTTGTACATCTGGTCATTCTTAGTTCATGTTCTTTTGAAGCCTAGCTTGAATGATTTTGAGCATTACCTTACTATCATGTGAAATGAATGCATTTGTGCAGTAGTTTGAACCATCTTTAGTGTTTCTTTTCTTTGGGATTGGAAATGAAAACTCACCTTTTCCAGTTTTATGGCAGTTGATGAGTTTTCCCAATTTGCTGGCATATTAACTGTAGCATTTTAACAGCATATTTCAGGATTTGAAATAATTTAGCTGGAATTCCATGAGCTTTCTTTGTAGTAATGCTTCTTAAGGCCCACTGAGTTCACACTCCAGGATATGTGGCTCTAGGTGAGTAACCACACCATCATGGTTATCTTGGTCATTTGTACAGTTCTTCTGTGTATCTTGCCACCTCTTAATTTCTTCTGCTGTTGTTATGTCCTTGCTATTTCAGCCCCTTTGAGTGCCTATCTTGCATGAAATTTTCCTGTGGAATCTCTAAATTTTTAAAATAAATCTCTGGCCTTTCCCATTCTATTGTTTACCTCTATTTGTCTGCATTTTTTCATTTAAGAAGGCTTTCTTATCTCTCCTTGCTATTCTCTGGAACTTTGCATTCATTTGGGCATATCTCTCCCTATTTCCTTTGCTTTTACTGTCTCAGCTATTTGTAAGGGTTTGTCAGACAACCACTTTTCCTAATGTGTGTGTGTGTGTGTGTGTGTGTGTGTGTGTGTGTGTTCTTGTAGGCCATTTCACTTTGCCCTCTTGAATTTGTTTTTATTGGGCACTGTTTTGGTCACTGGTTCCTGTAAAATGTCATGAATCTCTGTCTATAGTTATTCAGGCATTCTGTCTATCAGATAAAATCCCTTGAAATTATTTCTCACCTCCACTATAAGGGGTTTGGTTTAGGTTATACATGAATGGCCTATTAGTTTTCCTTACTTTCTTTACTTTCCCTATTTTCTTTGAGCCTGAATTTTCCAATAAGGAGCTGATGGTCTGAGCTACAGTCAGCTCTAGGTCTTTTTGTTGTCTGTATAGAGCTTCTCCATCTTTGGCTGCCAAGAATATAATCAATCTGCTCTCAGGACTGACCTTCTGTTGATGTCTCCATGTAAAGTCTTCTCTTGTACTTAAAAGGGTTTTGTCATGACCAGTGTGTTCTCTTGGAAAAACTCCATTAGCTTTTGCCCTGCTTAATTTTCTACTCCAATGTTGAACTTGCTTGTTACTTCAGGTATCTCTTGACTTTCTACTTTTGCATTCCAGTCCTTTATGATGAAAAGGACATCTTTTGGGGGGTTAGTTGTAGATGGTCTTGAAGGTCTTCCTAGAATCATTCAACTTCAGCTTCTTCTGCTTTAGTGGTTGGGGCATAGATTTAGATTACTATGATGTTGAATGGTTTGCCTTGGAAACGAACTAAGATCATTCTTTCATTTTTGAGACTTCACCTAAGTACTGTATATTGAACTCTTTCTTGGACTATGAAGGTTAGTCCATTTCTTCTAACAGATTCTTACCCACAGTAGTAGATATGATGGTCATCCAAATCAAATTTGCCTATTCCTATCCATTTTAGTTCACTGATTTCTAAAATATTAATGTTCACTCTTACCATTTCCTATTTGACCATATGCAATTTACCTTGATTCATGGACCTAACACTACAGGTTTCAATGGAATATTGTTCTTTACGATATCAGAGTTTACTTTCACCACCAGATACATCCACAATTGGACTTCCTTTCTGCTTTGGCTCAGCCTCTTCATTCTTTATGTAGCTATTTTTTGCATCATCACTGCTGCTGGCCACCATGGGGCCAATCCACAATGGGGTTTTCCTTTTATAGTGACCCATCTGAGTCAGTCCTAATGAGGTGGGTAAAGCTAGAATTTATCATACAGAGTCAAGTAAGTCAGAAAGAGAAAAAAATATATATATATTAACATATGTGTGTGTGTGTGTGTGTGTGTGTGTGTAATCTAGAAAGATGGTGCTGATGAATCTGTTTGCAGAGAATCAGTGGAGACACAAGTATAGAGAATATTCTTGTGGACTCAGAGTGGGGAAGGAAAGTGTGGGATGAATGGAATGAGTGGCACAAAAACATACACTATTATATGTAAAATAGCCAGTGAGAATTTGCTGTATGACTCAGGGAGCTCAAACCTGTGTTCTATGATAACCTAAAGGGATAGGATAGGGTGGGAGGTTAGAGGGAGTTTCAAGACGGAGGGGGCATACATGTACCTATGACATATACCTATGATTCATGCTGATGCATGGCAGAAAGCAACACTATATTGTAAAGTAATTATCCTTCAATTAAAAATAAATTAATCAATTAAGGAAAAAAAGCATGAGGATGTATAAGGTTGGGGTTACATGCCCCTTTGCACCATTCACAGAATGCTGGACAGGTCAGATGTAAAAATGCTGCAGTGAATGAGCTATTGGCTTCCCTCATTTCGATTATCTCCTTCGACACTTACTGTCATGAAAGATCAAAGGAACAAAACTCTCACTTTCCAGATCTGAGCTAAGAAAGCCCCAGTAAGCCACTAGGTTAGGCCCCTGAGGCACTTCTCTAACAGGGAGAAAGTGAAAGTGAAATTGCTCAGTCGTGTCCGACTCTTTGCAACCCTGTAGACTGTAGCCCACCAGGCTCCTCCGTCCATGGGATTCTCCAGGCAAGAAAACTGGAGTGGGTTGCCATTTCCTTCTTCAGGGGAAGTTTCCCAACCCAGGGATTGAACCTGGGTCTCCCGCATTGCAGGCAGAGGGGGCTCTGAAATTAGTATACTGTCTCCATGCCTTGCTTAAAGGTAGACTGGAGTTCATGTAATGTCCTCTCCACATAACTATTCTTCTTCTCCCTCCTGGCAGCTTATTTTTACTATAGTTCTCTCTTGTGTACACTTTATCTGGCTTTTTTTAAGACTGGACCATGTTTCTAGCATATCCCCAACTACCAGGTTTCTCTGGATCTAGAGCAGAAGCAGAGTCTTAGCTCCTTCTGCACCCTGAAAATCATATGACTGGCACTCAAAATACCTCTGGCTTTATGGCTCTCAGATTCTCCTTTAGAAGTAACAGGAAGACATTCTTTTTGATTCATTTATATCCCAGCCTGTATCAAACCACCTTCAGGAGGGCTAGCCACAGAGCATGGAACTGATCCCAGAATGTCTTCTAACATAGTCACAAAATCATATGTCATGTGACATATGATGTTTACTTTCTGAATTTTAGTAGAAATGTAGCCTCATTTAATGGTTTTTAAATCCCATGAATAAACACTGAAAATATTTTAATGCAAGTTAAATTACTAGTAGAACTATTAGTAGAAAAATTAAAGGGACAAATTGAAAATAATGGTAAGACACGTAGTTCTTCAAATAGTTCCCTAGATTAAAAAGGTAAAACTCAAAAATACCTGGAATCCCCAAATGATGAATATGACACAAGATTTATTTCCATTTGGTTGGCAAGAAGGATGGCATTTCTTTGGTTTCCCTATGCTATTAGAAAAAGTCCTGTAAAACTGAGACTACTGACCATTTTGGTAAGAAATGAGTCCTCATGTCTACATAGAATGTAAGTAAGCTTTGATGCAAATTGATTAGCAACTGCAATTGCAGTAAAAATCCTCTCTGCTGCTGGGAATGATGATTTGTGGCATATTGAGAGTAAAAGTATGATTTGCAGGGACATGGGATTCCCAATATTAAGGCTGGATCTATAAGTACCCAAATTGAATAGCAAGTAACCTAACCTAATTGTTTAATAAAATGGTAAGGTGTAATAGTTAAGAGCATGGGCTTTAGGAGACAGATCTGACTTATAACATAAATTTCAATATGTATTCATTTGTTGACATGTAACAAGTTCCTCAAATTCTGTCTCTGTCTCTTCTACAATAAAGTGGGAATGCTAATAGTGTTTTCGTCTTTAGGTGATTGTGAGGATTAATAGAGACAGTGCTCATACTGCAGGTGCTTAAAAAAACAAAAAACAAACAAACAAAAAAACCTGGTTCTATTAGTTTACCAGAAACTCTAGTTACTGGGAGATAACTGTCCAATGGTCCACTGAAGTAAAGTCAGCCTATGAATGAGATTCACTTTTGTGACTGATCAGATTCAGATTTAGAGGCAAGAGTCAATCTGTGGTCCCTCAGTGCATATTCTGAGGTTCTGCCCTGTGAACACAAGCTGGAAATAGTGGGGAAATCTTTCCAGAATGGGAAATGTAAAAGTGAAATGCCAAGGTTGCCTAATTATTTCCAATATTTTCTTAAAGCCTTTCAATGTGAATGATGCATAAGTGTTTGATGATGACTCACAGTTTCTACATTATTCAGTCTTTTAAATACAAATAAATTTGAGTTTTCCTTAAACAATTGTATCAGGATTCAAACAAAACAGGTGTAAAATGAGATATGGAAAAAAAGTTATGGAAAGATACTCTATTTTTTATTTCTGCTGCATCTGGGAAAGGATTCATGTTATCTGCTTCTCTTTCCCTCTCTCTCTTTTTTATTATAAATTAATCTGCACAGATGGCGAATCGTGGTATTCTCTGCTACTAGCTGCAGAGAGGAATTTCTAATGAAATGAGAATTTAAAGGTTTTACTTGAAGCATTAGAATCTCTTCTACTTTTACTCATAATGCTCAAATTATTTTTACTGTTGTGAATTACAAATGCTTGATTGTGTACTGTTCCTGGAAGAAACTGATCTACTTTTTAAAAAGGTTCTTATGACCTAAAGCAGCTATCTCCTGCCCCACCCAGTATGAGGGTGCCAAGTCTCCAGTAAAAGGCACTAAAGTGGCTAAGATATAAGATTCATCCCTGAACTGACCTTATTCCACACTATGAGCCCTACCCAATCTTTGTCTAACTTTTGTTGGTATACCTCCTGATCATCTAGCCTCCCTTTTAATAAATTCAACAAGGCTGTGGCTTTGATTTAGCTGCATCTCTAATCTCCAACTAAAATATTTCTTTCTTTCTTTCTTTCTTTTTCCCTCCTGGCCCAGCACCACTCAGCCTAACCACATGGTATCTTGGCATCTCCTGTTTGACCTTAAGACACCTCCCCTCCCAAATAACACTCATAAGCAGCTCTGTTGAACACAGCTCAGTGTTTGCATAATCACACATCCTCCTCAAGTCTTGCCCAAGAAGGTTGATATTGAACATTAATGATCATTCTCAAAGAAATTTTATAGGAAGAAATTACAAGTTAGCTATGAAACCTAAGACCTACAAAAACACAAACATATATACATATACACAAAATTGAAAGTCGAATAATGTCTAATTTGTTCTAATCACATTTAATAGGAACACACTACTTTATAAAAAGACTTATACCCCTCTAAAGACATTCAAAATATACTGACACAAAATGATGCTAATGCTTATAATACATTAACTTTTAAAACTAAAGTGCAATAGTGAAAAAAGTAAAAAAAGAAACTGTATACAAAAGGAAAACTAATAATTAGTCAATATTAATAGTTACTAATAAGGATACTATTAATAATTAAGGCCAGGTACAAAAAATTAATACAATCTTAAGGTTAAGAAGTTCATCTCTATTGAAACTAAACTGTATAATCTCAGTATTGAACAATGAATTCTCATGTATACCTCTTTGATGACCACAAACCACTTATAATGCACAAGCAGAATCTTTGAGGGCAAAGAAAGGAGATCAGAGGGAACCCACTGTCATAGGAAGACTAACTGTTTTAAGATCAGGAAGCCTGGAATTTGGTTTTCGTCCAGCCATGAACTCTCTGTGATCTTTCTGAGCCTCAGTTTATACTTATAAACTGTATAAGACACACAGCATTCAAGTTTGGTTAATAAAAGAGATTATCAGGAGACAGTGAAAAACTCACCTGGAACTTAAACAAGAGTGCCTTTTCAAGATGCTTGGTATTATTTCATATGATTACCTCTTTGATGACCACAAACCACTTATAATGCACAAGCAGAATCTTTGAGGGCAAAGAAAGGAGATCAGAGGGAACCCACTGTCATAGGAAGACTAACTGTTTTAAGATCAGGAAGCCTGGAATTTGGTTTTCGTCCAGCCATGAACTCTCTGTGATCTTTCTGAGCCTCAGTTTATACTTATAAACTGTATAAGACACACAGCATTCAAGTTTGGTTAATAAAAGAGATTATCAGGAGACAGTGAAAAACTCACCTGGAACTTAAACAAGAGTGCCTTTTCAAGATGCTTGGTATTATTTCATATGATGATCATGTATAAGGCAAGTTTCAGGATCCTGAACAACTATTATGACTCAGGATGTTAAAAAGAGTGAAAGGAGTTTATCTGATACAGTAGGGGGAAAAAAAATCAAGGGATGAGAAAGTCTGAATGTCAAATCTTTGGGAAACTGGCCTCAACTACCTCAGATGAAGTTTGTCATTGCACTGTTTGGTCTCCCCTATCACTTTAGAGAGATGTCTATGAGAACCCATTTAGCATCTCTGGAAAGATCAGAAGCTTCATGAAGCAAGCCCCTTGAAGTTTAGTGCCCATTTGAGCCCTCTCTAGAGATTCCCATATTGCATAATCACTCTCAAGTGAGTCTGACATGCACTGGTATTAAGTTTCAGAAAGAGAGTACATGTCTTATCAAGTGTCTGGAACCTACTAGACCACTGAAAAAGAATGCTAAACCATGTACTGAATGAATTAATGTGTCTCAGATACTACAATCTAGCACAAACACAGGACAAGTTACTCTAGGAATCAGGTAAAGTTCCAAAGACTACACCAAACTACACCAATTTTTTAAAATTTTTTTAATTAATTTACTTTACTTTATTACTTTATTTTTTGTTTGTTTTTATTTTCTTTATTTTTTATTTTTTTA
>SJYC01125905.1:0-47991 GCA_006408675.1 Madoqua kirkii
CCACTGAAAAAGAATGCTAAACCATGTACTGAATGAATTAATGTGTCTCAGATACTACAATCTAGCACAAACACAGGACAAGTTACTCTAGGAATCAGGTAAAGTTCCAAAGACTACACCAAACTACACCAATTTTTTAAAATTTTTTTAATTAATTTACTTTACTTTATTACTTTATTTTTTGTTTGTTTTTATTTTCTTTATTTTTTATTTTTTTAATTTTTTACTTTACAATACTGTATTAGATTTGCCATACATTGACATGAATCTGCCATGGGTATACATGAGTTTCTAATCTTGAACCCCTCTCCCACCTTTCTCCCCATATCCTCTCTCTGGGTCATCCCAGTGCACCATCCCCAGGCATCCTGTATCCTGTATCGAACCTAGACTGACACTTCATTTCTTACATGATAGTATACATGTTTCAATGCCATTCTCCCAAATCATCCCACCCTCTCCCTCTCCTACAGAGTCCAAAAGTCTGTTTTATACATCTGTGTCTCTTTTGCTGTCTCACAGGGTTATAATTACCATCTTTCTAAAATCCATATATATGTGGTAGTATACTGTATTGGTGTTTTCTGTCTGGCTTACTTCACTCTGTATAACAAAATAGAAAGCCCAGAGATAAACCCACATACATATGGACACCTTATCTTTGACAAAGGAGGCAAGAATATACAATGTAGAAAAGACAATCTCTTTACCAAGTGGTGCTGGGAAAACTGGTCAACCACTTGTTAAAAAAAATGAAACTAGAACACTTTCTAACACAATACACAAAAATAAACTCAAAATGGATTAAAGATCTAAACATAAGTCCAGAAACTATAAAATACCTAAAGGAGAATATAGGCAAAACACAATCCGACATACATCACAGCAGGATCCTCTATGACCCACCTCCCAGTACACTGGAAATAAAAGCAAAAATAAACAAATGAGATCTAATTAAAATTAAAAGTTCTGCACAAAAAAGGAAACTATAAGCAACATGAAAAAACAGCCTTTGGAATGGGGGAAAGTAATAGCAAATGAAGCAACTGACAAACAACTAATCTCAAAAATATACAAGCAACTTATACAGCTCAATTCCAGAAAAATAAATGACCCAGTCAAAAAGTGGGCCAAAGAACTAAATGGACATTTCTCCAAAGAAGACATACAGATGGCTAACAAACACATGAAAATATGCTCCACATTACTCATTATCAGAGAAATGCAAATCAAAACCACAATGAGGTTCCATTTCATATCAGTCAGAATGGCTGCGATCCAAAAGTATACAAGCAAAAAATGCTGGAGAGGGTGTGGAAATAAGGGAACCCTCTTACACTGTTGGTGGGAATGCAAACCAGTACAGCCAGTATGGAAAACAGTGTGGCGATTTCTTAAAAAACTAGAAATTAAACTGCCTTATGACCCAGCAATCCCACTCCTGGGCATACACACCAAGGAAACCAGAATTGAAAGTGACATGTGTACCCCAGTGTTCATCAGAGCACTGTTTATAATAGCCAGGACATGGAAGCAACCTAGATGTCCATCAGCAGATGAATAGACAAGAAAAAGGTGGTACATATACACAATGGAGTATTACTCAGCCATTAAAAGGAATACATTTGAATCGGTTCTAATGAGGTGGATGGAACTGGAGCCGATTATACAGAGTGAAGTAAGCCAGAAAGAAAAACACTGATTAATTTATTTTATTTTGAGGATAATTACTTTACAATATTGTGACGGTTTTTGCTATACATTGATATGAATCAGCCATGGATGTGCATATCCCCCCACTCTGAACCCCCTCCCTACTCCCTCCTCACTCCTTCCCTCTGGGTTGTCCATAAGATAATCTGAGGTGACACCATGGGAAGAAGGATGGATGGTTATACTACTACAAATAAATATCCTTCGTCTTAGGGTATAAGGTCATTCCCCTTAACCAGTTAAACACTAGGGCATCAAAAAGATAAAGATGCAAAACTTTGGAGTTTAGAAATTGTTTACCAAAACTGAGAGTGAAGAAGAGTTCAGGTGTTATCCAAAATGAAGCCTCAGACCTTCCTACCCATATCATTCTTTAATTAATATTTATTTAGATCGTTCCGCTGGTGTGTGGACTTTTAGGATTCTAGGATCTTACCTACCATCACTATGCTCTGTCCTTCACTATCCCTATAATGAAGTTGAAATTTAGAAGAAAAAAATCACATAGAATTGAACCCAGTGATACAGTTATGGTAATGACTGACTATATTTATACAAATAGCAGTCTCTTCAAGAGACTGACCTGCTGATTCAGGAATCACCACTAGCTTCTCTTAAGCCATAGCTTTATAATACATGCTATGCTATTTTGTCCATCATGAAAGGGCTGGCAGTTCATGAATCATCTGAGGGCAGGAATACACTGTGAAATGACTTGAATATATGATTTTTTGTAAGTTAATGTGCTCTTCCTACAGCCAGGCTGTCATTAAAACACTGCTGCTGCTTAGTCTCTTCAGTTGTGTCTGACTCTGTGCAACTCTATGGACTGCAGCCTGCCAGTCTCTGTCCATGGGATTCTCTTGGCAAGAGACCTAGAGTGATTTGCTATGCCCTTCTCCAGTCATTAAAACACTAGGTCAAATCAAATAAATCCATTATATAATATGCATGCAAAGAGAATGAGTGTGATATTGAGAATAATAAAATAGTCCATGCATGTTAACTTGCTTCAGAGTGTCCAACTCTTTGTGATCCTGTGGACTATAGCCCAGCAGGCTCCTCTATCCAAGGGATTCCAGACAAGAATACTGGAGTGGGTTACCATACCCTCCTACAGGGGATCTTCCTGACCAAGTGACCAAACACACATCTCTTAAGTCTCCTGCATTGGCAGGTGAGTTCAGTGCCACCTGGGATGCCCGAAGTAGTTCATAAAAGTTATGAAATAAATCAGCTGTTCTTCCAGGCATGGAAAATGAACCATATACATCCAATGTATTATAAATATTGTAAGCACACATATATTATACAATGAGCACTTATTGATGTACTGAGAGAAACACAAATTGATGAAGGTGTTTTCATCATAGAAGCATTTTCTACCAAGGAGGCATTGGCACATTGACTGAAACAATGCTTTAGCATCTAGTTGAGGGCTTTTCCAAGGACAATCCTTCTGGTGAATAATTTTCATGGAGAACATGTATATCACTAGAAAGATGATTCACAAATAGGAAATACAGAGATACACACTTATATCATGAAAGAAGCTTCTCAAGTAGATAGCTCTAAGATGTTCTAAATGGATTTTTTGCTTTCCTCTAAAATTACGTTTTTAGTCTCAGCTCATGGGGGAAAATGTACCCCCAACTTTGAGCCAACTAATGAATGAGTTTCGAGGTAAACATTCTTCCCTCTTTCCTTCCTATCCTCTTGTCCTCTATCCCTTCTTTCCTCCCCTCCTTAATATCCTCTCCTTTAGCTTCCTCCCAGATTGTTTTCTGGAAAGTGCATTAAATCCTCCTATTCACACTATATTAGCAATGCCAGCATTCTTAGCGAGCATTTGCTTATGTAAGCAGAATTGCAGATACAAATGAGCTGCCACTCCTGCTATTAGAGAGTTCACCAACTATTATAAAAAATCACATGTAGGAAGTTGATAAAAATACCAGTAAGAACAAAATATGTCATTTAAAAAAGAATATAAGCAAAGGAAAGAATGACTAATTTCAAATCTAAAGACTTTGAGAAAATATACTGTACAAGACAGCGTTTGAACTTTGACTGGGAGAGAATTTTCACAAGTAAGGAAATAGGAGAAAAAAAAAAAAAAAAGCTAGGAAATGGCATGTTAAAGACCCGGAGAAGAGAAAGGCAGTGGTTTTATTCAGTCTTCTCTGTGAAGCACTGTGGCATTGCTGGTGCTCACATGAATTTCTGGAATGAAACTACCTCCTCGTCCTTCTAGCAAAAAGGATAGAAGCTAGTCCAAACAGTGAACATGAAAATTTAGTCAGAGAGCTTTGTCAGCTTCATCATTTATTTACTCCCTTAGAAACTGTCCTGAAAACTTAAAAAATCCATTTTATTTCTTTTCTTGTGCTTGTTAAACCAAAAGAATTAAACCAGATAAATTAAAAAATAGCAAAATTAAAAAAAATAGCACCTAATCATTGTTGCCTCAGATATTATCAAGCCTGACAGGCTCATGCTTAACTTAGTATTTTTCCCCTCAGAGATCTCTTAGTCTCTTCTTGCTATCTTGCTATCTGCCATCTATCAGAACATCTTCAGCATTTAATATGTCTCAATAAATGTCAGAAATTCAAATATAGAAAAGGATTTAAGTTTTCTTGTAAGAGTATCCTAAGTTCTGAATAATAAAGACTATTTGTGGTGCTAACTGGATCTGGGTCATTCTGGATTTGCCAGATTCAATTGCTAAATAGTGAGAAATTTTGTGAACTTGTTAATATCATACAGCACTTGAAAACTGATCAGAGTGGGAGTATTTTCAGTTCAGTCCAATCTCTCAGTCATGTCCAACTCTTTGCAACCCCATGAATCGCAGCATGCCAGGCCTCCCTGTCAATCATCATCTCCCAGAGATCACTCAGACTCACGTCCATCAAGTCCGTGATGCCATCCAGCCATCTCATCCTTGGTCGTCCCCTTCTCCTCCTGTCCCCAATCCCTCCCAGCATCAGAGTCTTTTCCAAAAGAGTCAACTCTTCGCATGAGGTGGCCAAAGTACTGGAATT
Source organism: Madoqua kirkii (assembly GCA_006408675.1). Classification (NCBI taxonomy): domain Eukaryota; kingdom Metazoa; phylum Chordata; class Mammalia; order Artiodactyla; family Bovidae; genus Madoqua; species Madoqua kirkii. Next base: position 4,761 of record SJYC01125905.1, read on the forward strand.
TCAGCTTTAGCATCATTCCTTCCAAAAAAATCCCAGGGCTAATCTCCTTCAGAATGGATTGGTTGGATCTCCTTGAAGTCCAAGGGACTCTTAAGAGTCTTCTCCAACGCCACAGTTCAAAAGCATCAATTCTTCAGCACTGAGCCTTCTTCACAGTCCAACTCTCACATCCATATATGACCACTGGAGAAACCATAGCCTTGACGAGAAGGACCTTAGTCAGCAATGTCTCTGCTTTTTACACTGTCTAGGTTGGTCATAACTTACCTTCCAAGAACTAAGCATCTTCTAATTTCATGGCTGTAGTTACCATCTGCAGTGATTTTGGAGCCCCCCAAAATAAAGTCTGACACTGTTTCCACTGTTTCCCCATCTATTTGCCATGAAGTGATGGAACTGGATGCCATGATCTTCTTTATCTGAATGTTGAGCTTTAAGCCAACTTTGTCACTCTCTTCTTTCACTTTCATCAAGAGGCTTTTTTATTTCTTCTTCACTTTCTGCCATAAGGGTGGTTTCATCTGCATATCTGAGGTTATTGATATTTCTCCTGGCAATCTTCATTCCAGCTTATGTTTCTTCCAGCCCAGAGTTTCTCATGATGTACTCTGCATAGAAGTTAAATAAGCAGAGTGACAATATACAGCCTTGATATACTACTCTTTTTCCTATTTGAAACCAGTCTGTTGTTCCATGTCCAGTTCAAATTGTTGCTTTCTGACCTGCATACAGATTTCTCAAGAGGCAGGTTAGGTGGTCTGGTATTCCCATCTCTTTCAGAATTTTCCACAGTTTATTGTGACCCATACAGTCAAAGGCTTTGGCATAGTTAACAAAGCAGAACTAGATGTTTTTCTGGAACTCTCTTGCTTTTTCCGTGATTCAACAGATGCTGGCAATTTGATCTCTGATTCCTCTGCCCTTTCTAAACCCAGCTTGAACATCAGTGATTTCATGGTTCACAAATTGCTGAAGCTTGGCTTGGAGAATTTTGAGCATTACTTTACTAGAATGTGAGATGAGTGCAATTGTGCTGTAGTTTGAGCAGTCTTTGGCATTGCTTTTCTTTGGAATTGGAATGATAACAATTGGAATGATAATGGACCTTTTCCAGTCCTGTGGCCACTGCTGAATTTTCCAATTTTGCTAGCGTATTGAGTGCAGCAGTTTCACAGGATCATCTTTCAGTATTTGAAACAGCTTCACTGGAATTCCATCACCTCCACTGACTTGGAAACTGGCGTGGGCTCCAAGTTTTTAATCTTATTTTCAGAGAGTTATTTATTAAATTTTTACCATTCCATACTGAATATTTTGCTTTTTAAGAGTCCCCAAATGTTTCACATCAGTTAACTATGAGCACACAAAACTTTCAGAGGATTATCACCATAGTCTATGATGAATGGAATGTTGATGTCCAAAGAAATTCCTTGATAAATGGATATCAACAAGGGTGCTAGTCAAAGCCTACTGTACTATTCAAGACTATGCATGCTGCAGTGGAAAGAGTAGAAGCACTGAACTACAGCATCTGAGGACACTAGCTCTATTCCTAATTGACTGTGTGCTTTATGGAATTTTTTATGTTTATTTATCTATGTTTCTGTATTGTGTTGTTCTCATCTGAAAAATAGGGATCTTAATATTTATGTAACAGAGATATAAAGATTAAATTGGATGATATGTGAAGGCAGTCAGAATAATGTATAAAATAGAATGAAGTAAAAGTAAAAGTGCCAGTCTCTCAGTCGTGTCCAACTCCTTGTGACCCCATGGACTAGAACCAGCTAGATTCCTCTGTCCAGGGAATTCTCCAGGTAAGAATACTGGAGTGGGATGCTACTTCCTTCTCCATGGGATCTTCCTGAACCAGGGATTGAACTTGAGTCTCTTACATTGCAGGCAGATTCTTTACCATCTGAGCCATGAGGGAAGCCCATATAGAATAGAATAAGCACCCAATAAATAACTTTGGTAACAGACTAATATAAGTTCAAATGTTAATACTACTGCTTCCCAGCTTGTATAATCTTGTTACTGTTGTTGTTCAGTCGTTCAGTACTGTCTGACTCTGCAAACTCATGGATTGCAGCACCCCAGGCTTCCTCCTCCATCATCAAATCCCAGAGCTTGCTCAAACTCATGTCCATTCAGTTAGTGATGCCATCCAACCAACTCATCTTCTGTCATCCCTTTCTCCTCCTGCCTTCAACCTTTCCTACCATCAGAGTCTTTTCCAATCAGTCAGTTCTTTGCATCAGGTGGCCAAAGTATTGGCTATCACTTTCTGCCATGAGGGTGGTGTCATCTACATATTTGAGCAATGATGTTGGCAATTTGATCTCTTATTCCTAAATCCAGCTTATAAATCTGGAAGTTCTTGGTTCACAGACTATTGAAGCTTAGTTTGAAGGATTTTTGAGGATTATCTTTGCTAGCATATAAAATGAGTGCAATTTTGTGGTAGTTTGAACATTGTTTCACAATGCCCTTCTTTGAGATTGAAATTAAAACTGACTTTTGCAGTCCTGTGGCTATTGCTGAATGCCTAATTTTCTGGCAAATTGAGTGCAGCACTTTAACAGCATCATCTTTTAGGATTTGAAATAGCTGTAATTTCATCACCTTCATGAGCTTTATTTGTAGTAATGCTTCCTAAGGTCCATTTGACTTTACACTCCAAGATTTCTGGCTCTATATGAATGATCATACCATCGTGGTTCTGTGTATTATTTCCACCTCTTCTTAATATTTTTTTTGCTTCTGTCCACAGTGCTTATGTCCTTCATTTTGACATTTTTTAATGAAGTGTTCTTTTGGAATCTCTAGTTTTCTTAAAGACATCTCTAGTGTTTCCTGTTCTGTTGTTTCTGTCTATTTTCTTGCATTGTTCACATAAGAAAGCTTTCTCATCTCTTCTTGCTATTCTTTAGAAATCTGCATTCAGGTGGATATTTCTTTTGGAAGAGATATTTGAAAGAAGGTGTTTGCTATAATAGCGAGTTCTCTTTGCAAAACTGTTAGCATTTGCCCAGCTTGATTTTGTAATCCAAGGCCAAACTTGCCTGTTATTCCAAGTATCTCTTGATTTCATATTTTGCATTCCATCCCCTATGATGAAAAAGACATCTCTCTGTGTGTGTTTGTTAGTTCTAGAAGGTCTTGTTGGTCTCATAGAACCATTCAACTTCAGTTTCTTCTGTATTAATGATTGGGGCATAGGCTTGGATTATTGTGATACTGAATGGTTTGCCTTGACAACTAACCAAGATCATGTTGTCATTTTTGAGGTTGCATCCAAGTACTGTATTTCATTCTTTTTGTTGACCATGAGGGCTACTCCATTATTCTAAGGGATTCTTACCCACATTAGTAAATATAATGCTCATCTGAATTAAATTTGCCCATTAACATCTATTTTAATTCACTGATATCACTGTTTCAATGATTCATTGATGTTACTGTTCATTTTTGCCATCTCCTCCTTTACCGCTTTCAATTTACCTGATTTCATTCCATTCATTTACCTAACATTCCAGCTTCCTATGCAATATCATTCTTCATAGCATCAGAGTTAGCTTTCACCACCAGACACAGCCACCACTGAGCATTTTATCCATTTTGGCCTCACCATCTTTATTCTTTCTGGAGCTGTATCTTTTTCAAATTATCTAACTTCTCTGATCTTCCTTTTCTTCATCGTGTAGCATTGATAATTCACAGAGTGTAGTGAATTAGGTAGTAGGAACTCCAAATCATTCTGCTGTCAGTATTGCAGAGGCTATAAGGCAAAAATTATACTTATCAGACATTCCTGCAGCTAGCATTTAGATGTGAATTATATTCTACCAATAAGATGCACCTGTGTAGGACTTGGAATGGAGATGCAAGGCAGAGGCCAACTTTTCATTTCTTGGTTCATGTTGTTAAGTATGGTTGTGGAGACACTGGGCTTTCCTGCAGGAGAGTTCCAGTGTTCATGATTGGCTGTGGGTGGGGTTGGGGTTGAGAGGCAATTGTGCTGGATGCAGTGGACCTCTGATTCCATTCTTTCTGTCTGTGCAGCAGGAGCATCTCCCCTGGTGTCCACAATGTTGTTCCTAAAACCCCAGCCTATAGTCCTCCTCCAGCCCTTCTAGGGATGTTTCAAGTTGTGTTAAACAACTTCAAGTGACCAAGCAATTGTTTGTGTTCTTCAACTGTACCATGACTAGTAAACATGGTTTGGGGAGGAATTTACAGGAATGTAGTGCAGTGACCCTTCAACATCTAGTATTGTGTCTGGCATGAAATAATTACTTAGTATATGTGAATCTCTTTTTTTCTTTTTATATTAATCAATCCTAAAGGATGTTAAACAATTTTACAGGGCTGTGGTTTTCATGGAGAGAATTACACAGTAGCTGCTGAACTTGGAAGATAAGGCCATTCCTTTTAAACTGAGAGAAGATGGCATTGCTTGGAAAAGTTTTGTCTGAATGCCAAGATTCAGTTTTGTGTTAATTTATGATTAATCCTAGTGGAGGTAGCATTGAATCCCAACATTTATATATTAATTAATTCTAAAACTGCCATCTTAGCACCCACTCTAGGAGTAGTTATTTTCACATATCCAAAATCCCTTTTCCTTTCTGTGTTCTTTTACTAAAGTCATTTCCAAGTTATTTCCTCAGCAGTAATACTTGTTTCAACAATCAAAATATCAGGAGGTGAACAGAGATGATTAGAATAGACTCTGATCACATGCATCAAAGAAGTCAAATGAGATAGAGAGATGGGTTCATTATTAGCAAGGTGTATTATATTAACCTTGCTCCAAAAGTAAAACATGCTGACAATATTGTCATTCAGCTCTTCCTTGCTTTGTTTATGGCACCTCAGGCAACTGTTCACTATTAGAGATAAAAGTTGTAAGAGTATTACAAGTCAGAGGCCTGACAAATAAAATGTAGATGTGAGTTGAAATAACACTAAAACATGAAGCTTTGTGCTTCTATCACTCCTACAGCCTATCCACTATACGTAAGGATACTGCATCTTGAACTGGATCACTCCCTTGTTGGCATGTCTCCACACTTACCCTTGGGCATCCTGTATGAGTGGGGTGAGTGGTTGCAAGCATTACTACAAAGCAAGCTAGTAGTGGAGTGGTGATGAAATTCCAGTTGACCTATTTCAAATCCTAAAGAGTGATGTTGTTAAAGTGTTGTACTTAATATATCACCAAATTTGGAAAACTCAGCAGTGACCACAGGACTAGAAAAGGTGTTTTCATTCCAATTCCAAAGAATGGCAATGCCAAAGAATGGTCAAACTATTGTACAGTTATGTTCATTTCACACACCACTAAGATTATTCTCAAAGTCCTTCAAGCTGGGCTTCAGCAGTACATGAACCAAGAACTTCTAGATGTATAAACTGGATTTAGTAAAGGCAGAGGAACCCAAGATCAAATGGCCAATACTCATTATGTCATGAAGAAAGGAAGGGAATTCCAGAGAACATCTACTTCTGCTAAATTGACTATATTAAAGCCTTTGACTATGTAGACCATAATCAACTGTGGAAAATTCCAAAAGAGTGAGAATACCAGAAAACCTTACCTGTCTCTTGAGAAACCTGTATGAAGGTCAGGAAGCAACAGTAAGAAGCAGACATAGAATAAAATACTGGTTCAAAATTGGGAAAGGAGTATGACAAAGCTGTATATTGTCACGATGCTTATTAAACTTATATGCAGAGAACCTCATGCAAAGTGATGGGCTAGATGAATCACAAGGTGGAATCAAAACTGCCAGGAAAAATATCAACAACCTCAGATATGCAGATGATACCACTCTAAAGGCAAAGTAAAGAGGAATTAAAGAACCTCTTGATGAGGAAGAAAGAGGGGAATGAAAAAGTTGACATAACTAAGCATTCAAAAAACAAAGATCACAGCATCTAGCCCCATCAGTCTATGGAAAATAGAAGGGGATAAAGTGAAGCAGTTACAGATTTTAATTTCTTGGGTTCTGAAATCTCTGTGGATGATGAATGCACTCATGATATTAAAAGAGACTTGCTCCTTGCAAGGAAAACTATGATAAACCTAGACAGCATATTAAAAAGTAGAGACATCACTATGCCAACAAAAGTCTATCTAGTCAAAGCTAGTTTTCCCAGAAGTTATGTATGGATGTGTGAGCTGGACCATAAGGAAAGCTGAGCATTAAGGAATAGATGCTTTCAAATTGTGGTGCTAGAAGTGAGTCTTGAGAGTCCCTTGGATGGCAAAGAGATAAAACTAGTCAATCCTAAAGGAAATAAACCCTGCATATTCACTGGAAGGCCTGATGTTGAAGCTGAAACTCCAATACTTTGGCCACATGATGCAAAGAGCTGACTTACTGGAAAATACCCTGATGCTGGGAAGATTGATAGAAGAAGGAGAAGGGGCAACTGAGGATGAAATGGTAGACAGCATCACTGAGACAATAAAATTGAATCTGAGAAAGCTTTAGAGATAATGAAAGACAGAGGAGTCTGATGTGGTTCAGTCTGTGGGGTCACAAGGAGTCAGACATGACTCAGTGACTGAATAACACCATCACCTGAAGGTTTATGCCACAGACAAATCTCCATGTCTTGCTTCATGTTTTTTGTTTGTTTGTTTGTTTTGTTTTCTTTTTGTTGTTGTTTTTTACTGTATAACCCTCCTTCAATATTTATTAACATAACTAATACATACTGAGTGCCTGTTCTTTTTTTTACTTTTCAAAATGTTTTCCATTAAAAAAATGATTTATGAACAATAAAACTCCATTTTGGGGAGTGTATAATGTACACTGAATTTTAGCACAGGTATGAATTTGTTTACCTACCATCAATACAGATACATTAACAATCCCATCGTCTCCAGTACTTTCCTCATATAGCTTCTTTTTACTGACACGCACTTGCTTAGTGTCAGCCAGTTTTTACCTTGGCATCTATTGCTCTCTATCCTTATAGTCTTGTCTTTTCCATAATGTCATATAAATGAAATACAATAAGCAACTTTCTGATACTGGTTTCTTCTGCTTAGCAGAACATATCTGAGAAGTCCATGTTGTTGAAAGACTCAGCAGTTCATTTCTTTTATTTCCAAGTAGCATTCCATTTTATGGATGTAGCAGAGTTTGTTCATCCATTTATCCACTGAAGGACATTATATTGTTTTCCATTATTATGGATAATGTTCTGATAAGCACTGATTTATAGCTTTATATGTGAATATAAGTTTTTATTTCTTTAGTATAGAAATTTTCAACCACCATACTAAGTAAGTGGATTTTAAGTGGGGGTAATTTAAGAGGCTTTTATTAAGAGGTTCAATATAAGAAGTGGCCTACTCATTGCAGATATTTAGCAGCATTATTAGTAGTGTCCATTGAACTAGTGTGACAACCTAAATTTTAAACATATATATATATCTTTACATTGGCAGATGCTTCTTGGGGGCAATATCATCTCCAGTTGAAAACAAAGGGTAAAATCTCATACAAGTGATCTCTAGTCAATATGGTAAGCATATGTTCAATTGTAAAAGAAACTATAATATTTTTTCAAGGTTATTTTTCTGCACCATTTTGCATTTCTACCAGAAATGGACAAAAGATCTAATTGCTCCACATCTTTGTCAGCACTTGGTATTAGCAGGTCTCTGAAATTTTAACTGTTCTAGTAGTTGGGTTCTTCTTTCACTTTAAAATAAATATTAAAATAAAATATTATGGCAGATATTAGTATAGCTCACAAATATTCCCAGTTCTTTGACTCTTATTACTTGAGAAAATTTTATTTCCTGCTTCCATTAAGTTGCATTTGACTATGCTAATTGCCTTAGCCAAAAGGTAGAAGTGAGGAGGATCTCTTCAAGGTGGCCACAAAGAATAGTTAATGCACTCTTCTCTGTCTTCTTTTCTTTAAGTTTAGGCAACCTGTTACATTCCAAATGGTGAGGACTTCATCAGCGAGTGTCTTTGAGTGAGAGTGACATGGAAGAGTCCTCTACCAAACTTCAAGTGAACATGAAGTATTAGCAAGAAACTAACCTTTGTCATTGTGAAGTGAAAGATACTCAGTCGTGTCCGACTCTTTGCAACCCCATGGACTATACCATCCATGGAATTCTCCAGGCCAAAATACTGGAGTGGGTAGACTTTCTCTTTTCCAGGGGATCTTCCTAACACAGGAATCATTTTTCACTGCTATTTTGGGATTGTTTGCTACTCATCATATCCAGCCTAGCTTGACTAAAACCAATTCCTATGGGTTCATTGTAAGTATTTATGAAATATATGTAGTTAATGTCTTAAGCACAGTACTTGGCTCAAAATAAATGCTCAATGTGTGTGTGGAGTTGTTCAGTTGTGTCCGACTCTGGAATCCCATCCTCCATCCATGGGGTTTTCCAGGCAATAGTAGTGGAGTGGGCTGCCATTTCCTTCTCTGGGGAATCTTCCCGACCCAGGGATTGAACTTGGGTCTCCCGCATTGTAGACAGACACTTTACCGTCTGAGCCACCAGGGATATCCAATAAATGTGCTCAGTAAATGACTCCTATTATTATAACTATTTACTTTTCCTTGACCATACTATTGCATAGTAATTCTTCTATTTATAAAATCACAGCTTTTATTCACTGTAATGACTTAAGAGAACTACTTCAGCTCCTTCAGGGTACCCTGAGAATAGAATGCTATAATAGAATCAGAATGAAGCAAGCACATATCTCATTGGACACAGGACACAGCATTAACTGTGATGCTGCAAATACATTGTTTTGAATGACAATGATATTGGGTCATTTAAAAACCTGCCTCCTATAAGTCATTGTCTGTTGTGAAGGTCTTATTTAGTCAGCTAGACTTTTCACATTTATTGTCCAGTACTTGTCCATTTCCCAAGAATGCAGAGAGGTAACAAGGTGTAAAAACACAGTGGTTCCCAAAATTGATGGTACATCAGAATTATCTGCAGAAATTTGAAAATTATGATTTCAAAACATAATCCCACTGAGATTTCAAAGCCGTAGATTTAGGGTAAGGCCTTGCATTTTAGTGTGAGTTGGACTTCTACTTATAAAAGTCTTTGATCCAATATCTTCTGTAATTCAAAGATCTCTTTCATCACACAACAAGATTGTTGCATGAGTTGAGGAACTTCTGCTTTTACTAGGGTTTTAGTGCATGATATGGGTCCAATAAATGTTTTCAAATTTGTTAATTCACTCACAAACACTCTGCCTGAGTGAGAGTCTCATTGAGCTTTGAACTTCATGCTATGAGGAATATTGTTTTTATATATATTCTTACTTGTAGCTCTTTTTTTTTATGATAGATCATTAGAATTAGAATCATTAGGAACTCAAATACTACAAACAGTTGAACAACTGCAACTTCTGAATGATCTCCATTATCCTTTTCCTCTATTCATCTTCCTTACTTCTGCCAATACTATCTTCCAAACACATCAATTTTATCCCTTCCCTCTTCCATTTGACTAAACCTATGGTGGGATCCCTGTATAAGATCATGCATGTTCAAGAGCACATCTTTATTTATCCCAATATCCCAATATTATTAAAATGAACCAAAGAATTAAATCCATTAAAACTCTGGAATATTGTAATGAACAGAAATCTTGAGGAATTTCTGAATAATAAAAAACAAATAAGATAGGTAGGTTCAGCAGGAAGTAAAGAATAAAGAACAGGGAGGCCTAAAGGAGACCAAAGAGAATCTCCCTCCATAGAGGAGAGCCAATTGCTTCCAGCAGAATCCTGGAGGAATTTCACATGGACATCAAGTATTACCAGCAGGAGTGGAATACAGTGAATCTCCCAAACATCATATTAAAGAGATTAATTATTTTAAAAAAGAAAGCCAGTGAAACATGTACAGAAATGAAATTCACTGAGGTTGGCACTCCTTGAGTAATAGGCACTAACTATGTTATTTATATTTTGTATTCTGATACTTTGATATCCGGGCCTTTGTTGATCTTCCAAGATTAGCCAATTCCTAGATAGTAAAAAACTTGCCTGTGAGTGTGCTTTTCAAATGCAACTCAACTACTCCAGAGTTTATACCTCTAATACCTCTCTTATTAGACTCTCACAATCAGGGTCACTATCTATCTGCTCTAATGACACATGGCCAGAAATTAGACAAATAAGAATAACTCTTATGCCCAAGAGTTTACTGATTTTATTCAAACTAACCCAACTTCAGTTTTACCCTGACTCCCTAGTTTTTTCCTGGAAACCATATTAAGGGCTTTTGCCCACAATTCCCTCCTTCTTATTGGCCTACTTGTCAACTACAAATTGGTGTTTATCATGGCAGCTTGCCATCTAGCTCTACAAGGATTAAATCATGTGCTGTTGTAGTTCCTGATTTTCAATGCCCCCCTCCCCTGCCCTCACCCCGCAGAAAGGACTTTAGGGTGGAGACCAGAAGTGAGACACTCTGTGCTCAGGGAACAACTGGCAGAACAGGTCTTAAGATAGTTAGATATTATCAGAAGCTGATTTTATGAGCCCAATTCTTATATTTACTCATATCTAGAAAAGCACTAAAATCCTCCATGGTGCTGACTAGTAAAAGCGTCACAAGACTTGCAGAAGCCTTCTGTAAAATACGTGCTTGATTACATGTATTCCCTCTTCACCAAATGCACATATACTGGCATCCTTCCTGCCTCTTTGGAGCAATTTCTCAGAGGTACCTGATGTGCTGTCTCCCAGACTGAAGTCTTCTGTTTGCCCCAATAAAACTTAACTCAAAACTAATAACTTGTGTGTTTTCTAACTTCCTGATAGACCTTGGTGCTCCCCCATGTGGCTCCCTATTATGTGGCATGCCCACTTCCCTTGAGAACTGTGAATAACAAATTATTGTTTCAATGGCATTTGACTTCTGATCAGTTAGTTTTCTTATAGTTTTTTATTAATATATCATATTTTAGGTCAGAAAATTTTCTTACTGTGCTACTCCTGGTTATTTGAAATTAACTCCCAAATTTCAGCAGAAAATTGGACTGTCAATCTTCTGCAGAAAGCCCTTCTTGACATGTCCAGTAGTTTTAGGTAATAAAAAATAAATAAGTAGGTAAAATGCCTATGTAGAAGCAAGATTTTTTAAAAGTTAGAGGTGAAAACATATCAAATGATAAGACAGCAACAATTAACCCTGTGATATTGGTGAATGAATAGATGAAGAGAGAAACTAAAAGAGAAAGCATAGTACAGACCCACCTACACAGAGGAACTTAGTCACATTTCAAATTATCGGTGATGTATAATTCATTCAATAAACTAAGTAACTGGGAAATGTTAGGCAGATTACTTCACCATGAAATAGACTAATTCTCAGATATAAAAGAAAGAAAGAAAGAAACAAACAAAAAACATAATGATCAAATTAATAGAATAATGTTCTTATAATCTTGTGCTAAAGAAGGCTTTCCAAGCAAGGACAAAACCAGAAACCACAAAGCAAAATAATTACAGATTCTATATCTTAAAAGTGGAAGTTTCTCTACGCCAGCAAAGGTCACTAAAAATATATTTTGTAAAAAGTTGATAAAATAGAAAAAAAATTGCAACATCTAAAACAGAAAAAGGGTTAATATTCACAATGTATAACAAACTGACAAACAATATGAGAGGCTTATCTAATAGAAAAATAGAGCAAGGTATAAGAGTAGACAAGCACTGAAAATACAGAAAGCAAATAAACATATGAAAAGGTGATGAACCTCACTAACAATCAGGAAAAGGCAAATTCAGCCAACAATGAGACCATTTTTTACCTACCAGATTAGCAAAAATTTTTAAAACTTATAATATCCAGGCTGGCAAGGCTAAAGGCTAGAAGAAACCTCTTATACAGTTCTGATAAAAAGGTCAGGGAAAAACAATTCAGCAGAATCCATCACAATTACAAGTTTGTGAATTTGGCTCTGTTGGGATGCTTGCTCAAATGCAAAATGTTAGAAGAAATATTGGTTGTACTAATAAAGCAGATGCATTCTAAAGGCTCATTAATAGAAACATGTTGAACACTGTGGAATACTTTCACAGTTGCTGAAAAGAAAGAATAGACATATATGGCCTGACTTTAAAAAAAAGTACCTATCTTATGCTTTTGGCTAAAAAGAAAAGAAAAAAACAGAATGAAAGAAAATTGCAAAATAAAATGACACATACAGTATTAACTATGTTATAAATGTGCATATATATTTTATATATGTAAAGATATGCTTATATATGCATAAAGTTTTATTTTATGTATACAAACATAAAATATAATTAAATGAATAAAAAACTTTCATGAATTCATAGTATTATATCATCATACCTCTATTTTTCCCAGCTGATCATAAAAAAAAAAAATCCTACCTCATATATCTTAGGGCAAGGAAATCCACGATCTCTCTCACTTTTGGTTGCCCATCCCTCAAGTTGTCCTAAAACCTTAGAGCCTCATGAATGCCAAATGTGAACTGTGCATGTATGTGTTGTGTGATTTGTGTGTGTGTGTGTGTGTGTGTGTGTGTGTGTGTGTGTGCATGTAAATAGGTGTTGGGAGATCTATCTTCCAGCTTCAAATGATACAACTAAATGTGGCTGGCTTTCATAAGATGTGACTGTTAAGACTGATTTCTCACAGTTAGGTTTATGATGATGATACATGTCTATAATGAGGTCCCTGAACTAGACATCTATACTTGGTACTCAGTGAAGGATATTTCCCATCCCTTTCAAACTCAGATCTGCTAAGACTGTGGCTATCTATGGGGAAGAGCAGAGTCAAGATTGGAATTGACCAGCTCAGACATCCAGTGTTGCCACCTTCTTCCATTTCTAGATAATCCACAAAGAGGTTCCAGCAAAATTTCCTTTAAAAACCTCAGATATCATTATTTATTCTCCTTTCATGGAATAAAATGTTAGTTTGGCAATTCTTTTAGAGGAGAGTTGTACTCCCTACAAATGTAATTCTTCTCAGCCCATCTTAATAACAGTTAAGGTTCTGGGAACACTTCATTGAGTGCATACTACAGATCTGGAAGGATTCTCATCAAACTATTATGGGAAGGTGAGGAATGGAAGTTTAAAAAATGTACTGTCATTTTTAAAACATGGTTTTTTGAAATAACTAAACTTTGATTTGATTTTGTTTGGGGAAGATCAATGAACTTGGATACATACACACACACACACACAGTAAGGGCTGGTTACAAGATGGTAGAGGAATAGGATGGGGAGGCCACTTTCTCCCATACAAACACATCAAAAGATCATCAGCATTTAGACCAACTTCCACAAAACAACTTTTGAACCTAGCAGAGGACCCTAGATAACTGCCCTGGGGAGGAAGTCATGAAGGAAAACTTTCCATACAGTGCTCCAAAATAACTGCAGATGGTGACTGCATCCATGAAAATAAAATATGCTTACTTCTTGGAAGGAAAGTTATGACCAACCTAGACAGCATATTAAAAAGCAGAAACATTACTTTGCCAACAAAGGTCCATCTAGCCATGACTACAATTTTTCCAGTGTCATGTATGGATGTGAGAGTTGGAGTATAAAGAAAGCTGAGTGCTGAAGAACTGATGCTTTTGAACTGTGGTGTTGGAGACGACTTTTGAGAGTTCCTTGGACTACAAGGAGATCCAACCAGTCCACCCTAAAGGAGATAGTTCTGAGTGTTCATTGGAACGACTGATGTTGAAGCTGAAACTATAATACTTTGGCCACCTGATGTGAAGAGCTGACTCACTGGAAAAGACCCTGATGCTGGGAAAGACTGAACGTGGGAGGAGAAGGGGACGACAAAGGATGAAATGGTTGAATGGCATCACAAACTCAATGGACATGAGTTTGAGTCGAACAGAATTGAATTGAACTAAGGAAACTTTCTCACAGTCAGGGTCAGTGGGGAGCTTTGGAATCTCAGAGGGCAGCATAACTGAAAAAAAAAATATCACCACAGATTTTGCACTGAAAAATTACCAGTCAAAAAGTGGCTCACATGCTTGCATCCACTCAGAGCAAATGGGGATGGGTGTGGAGGCATGGGATTTATAGTCGGACTTTAGGGAAAGGACAAGAGTTGAATGCCCTGAGGACACTCTGAGGGGACTAATGTGACCCAAATAGCAACTCAACAGCAACTCAAACTGAGAGAATGCCAGAGAGACAAAGGAAAACAAAAGGCTTTCCAGTGGGAAGGTTCTAATGCCACAGTGTGACCCCTGGCACATTCACAGAACAAAGGATTTCTCCCTAGTGAATATCAAAGAACAATCTAGCTGCCATTTACAGCCCTCCCTGGAGGCAGAGAGGCAAGTATGCCATAGTCAGCAGAGAAAGGCAAGGAGCAACTGCAATCTCAGCCCCAGAGGCTTCATCTCTCACCAAGCTGAGAGCAGATTGCATCACTAACCACAACTTCCTGGGATCTTGGATGGTTCATATCTGCCAGAATGTCACAGCCCGAGCCCAGCTCCCATTGGAGATACACAGCCCACCTGAAATCATGCCTTCGTGGTGCACCTAGGGACCTAAGCAGTTTGAACCTGGGAAGGGCATTAGATAAGTGGCCTACATGGGACTTTGCCCTCACGAAGCACCCAGAAGCCCGAGTAGCATGGGCTTGGGAAGTCCACACTGCCTTGGACCACAGAAATATCCATGTTGTCCATCCACTGCTCCCCACATATCTTAGTTCAGTTAGGTCACTCATTCCTGTCTGACTCTTTGTGACCCCAGGGACTGCAGCACACAAGGCTTCCCTGACCATCACTAACTCATAGAGTTTACTCAAACTCATATCCATTGAGTCACCGATGCCATCCAACCATCTCATCTTCTGTCATCCCCTTCTCCTGCCTTCAATCTCTCCCAACATCAGGGTCTTTTACAGTGAGTCAGTTATTTGCATCAGGTGATCACAGTATTGGAGTTCCAGCTTCGGCATCAATCCTTCCAATGAATATTCAGGGCTGATTTTCTTTAGGATTGACTGGCTTGATTTCCTTACTGTCCAAGGGACTCTCAAGAATCTTCTCCAACACCACAGTTAAAAAAAAAAAAAAAAAACAGTTTCTCAGTGCTCAGCCTTCTTTAGGGTCCAACTCTCACATCCATGCAAGACTACTGGAAAAACCATAGTTTTGACTATAGGAACCTCTATTGATAAAGTAATGTCTCTGCTTTATTTTTAAATTTAATTAATTAATTTTAATTGGAAGCTAATCACTTTACAATATTATAGTGGTTTTGGCCATACACTGACATGAATCAGCCATGGGTGTACATGTGTTCCCCACCCTGAACCCCCTTCCCCATTCCATCCCTTAGGGTAATCTTAGTTTACCAGCCTTGAACAGCCTGTCTCATGCATGCTGTCTAGGTCTGTCATACCTTTTTTTTTCAAGGAGCAAGTGCCACATATCTCAACAGAGTCTGTTTGCAGTGTCCCTCCCTCTCCACAGCACAATAAGTAAGTGAGCCTGAAGAAGTGGGGACTTTCACTCCCTTATGCCAGGACAGAGACTTGAAACTTAAGAGACTGAAGCAGAGCCAGCCAATTTGAGCAAAGAAATGAAAGGGATTATTCCAGAAGTGGCAGGTGTAACAGATTAAAATCCTGCAGTTAAGCTGAGACTGTGCATTTGATGGGCAACTGTAGACACTGAGAACAAGTACAAGCCAGAACAAGAGATTATCTGATACAGAAATGACCCCCACGTGGCCCTCAAATGCTCCAGAGAAATTCTTAGATATATTTCTCTATACTATTATATTTAATGTTAAGTAATTTTATTATTTTTAATGTCTTTTAATTCTTCATTCTTTTTGTTATCATTTTTTAAGAACGTCCTTCCCTGTTCTTTTCCGCCTTTCCCTCATATCCTACTAATAAGGTTCTTTATTTTTTTTTATTTTGTTTTCTTATATATTATACTTTTGAGAGTCTAATTTTTATTCTAGGTTTTTAAGTTTTTGCTTTTTGATCTTTTGTTATTAATCTTATACTTTTAAGAGTTTAATATTTAATATCCATTTTCACTTAGGGCTATGCTTACTGGCTTGATTACTCTTTTCAACTCTCCCTTTTCTCCTCCTGGTCACCTCTATCTCCTCCCTCCCTCTTCTCTACTCTATATAACTGTGAATCTCTTTGGGTGTTCCTGGCTGTGGAGAGTTCTTCCACCATTAACCTAGGGTTTTTTTCTCCTTTGCTCTGTGGACAGAGAAGTCTTGAAGCTACTATAAGTGGTTGGAGCCAAAGCTCAGAGACAGGAGGCTCATTTCCAGAACTTTGGACCATTATAGAACTCCTGAGCCCATGCAATATTAATAGACGAGAGCCCATTCAAAAACTTCCATACCTGCACTGAGATCAACCTCAAACCAAAAGTCAGAAACCACAATCAAAAAGTGGATAGACATTTCTTCAAAGAAGACATACACATGGATAATAAACACATGAAAAGATGCTCAACATCACTCATTATTAGAGAAATCCAAATCAAAATCATAATGAGTTATCATCTCATGCCAGTCAGAATGTCCATCATCAAAAAGTCTACACACAATAAATTCTAGAGAAGGTGTGGAGAAAAGCCAACCCTCTTACACTGTTGGTGGGAATGCAAACTGGTTTAGCCACTATGAAGCACAGTGTGGAGATTCCTTTAATAACTGGGAATAGAACTGCCATCAGTTCAGTTCAGTTCAGTTACGCAGTTGTGTCCAATTCTTTGTGAACCCATGAACTGCACCATGCCAGGCCTCCCTGTCCATCACCAACTCCCAGAGTTTTCTCTAATTCATGTCCATCCAACTGTTGATGCCATCCAGTCATCTCATCCTCAGTCGTCCCCATCTTTTCCTGCCGCCAATCCCTTCCAGCACCAGAGTCTTTTCCAGTGAGTCAACTCTTTGCATTAGGTGGCCAAAGTTTTGGAGTTTCAGATTTAGCATCAGTCCTTCTAATGAACACCCAGGACTGATCTCCTTCAGGATGGACTGGATGGATCTCCTTGCAGTCCAAGGGACTCTCAAGAGTCTTCTCCAACACCACAGTTCAAAAGCATCAATTTTTTAATGCTCAGCTTTCTTCACAGTCCAACTCTCACATCCATACATGATCACTGGAAAAGCCATAGCCTTGACTAGATGGAACTTTGTTGGCAAAGTAATGTCTCTGCTTTTTAATATGCTGTCTAGGTTGGTCATAACTTTCCTTCCAAGGAGTAAGCATCTTTTAATTTCATGGCTGCAATCACCATCTTCAGTGATTTTGGAACCAAAATAAATAAATAAATATATAAAATCAGCCATAGTTTCCACTCTTTCCCCATCTGTTTGCCATGAAGTGATGAAACCAGATACCATAATCTTAGTTTTCTGAATGTTAAGCTTTAAGCCAATTTTTTCACTCTATTTCACTTTTATCAAGAGGCTTTTTAGTTCCTCTTCACTTTCTGTCATAAGGGTGGTGTCACCGGCATATCTGAGGTTATTGATATTTCTCCCAGCATATGATCTAACAGTTCCACTGCTGAGCACCCCAAATAATTTAGAATTGAAAGAAAAACAATGTACCCTAAAGTTCATTGAAACACAGTGTACAATTGCTATGACATGGAAGCAACATAGATGTCCATCAGCAGATGACTGAGTAAGAAAACCATGGCACATATACATAATGGAATATTACTTAACTATAAAAAGGAATACATTTGAGACAATTCTAATGAGGTAGATGAAACTGGAGCCTATTATACAAAGTGAAGCAAGTCAGAAAGAGAAATACAAATACTGTATATTAATGCATATATTTGGAATTTAGAAAGACATTAATGATGATTGCACATGCAGAGCAGCAAAAGAAACACAGAGGTAATAAACACACATTTGGAGTCTGTGGGAGAAGATGAGGGTGGGATGATTTTGAGAGAATAGCATTGAAATATGTATATTGCCATATGTAAAATAGATGACCAGTGCAAGTTTGATGCATAAAGCAGAGTACCCAAAATTGGTACTCCAGGACAACCCAGAGTAATGGGGTGGGGAAGGAGGAGGGAGAGGGGTTTCAGGATGGAAAGGACACATGTACATCCATGGCTGATTCATGTCTATGTATGGCAAAAACTGTCACAGTATTGTAAAGTAGTTATTCTACAATTAAATTAAACCATTTTTTATTTTATTTATTTTTATTGTTTGTAATATATAATATTCTATTTTTTATTTTTTTTGTTTTTTTTAAGGAGGTTTTATTTACTTATTTTTTTAATTTTATTTTTACTTTATTCTACTTTACAATACTGTATTGGTTTTGCCATACATTAACATGAATCAGCCACAGGTGTACACGAGCTCCCAATCCTAAAACCCCCTCCCACCTAAAAACTCACTAAGCTCCAGTGCAAGACACACCACACCAGTCCTCCAGCAAAATAGAAACATAACCATGAACATTAAAGACAGAATGCCCAAAGCCATACCAAACCCAAAGACACTGCAAAACTCATTACTAGATACTGCACTGCTCTCCAGAGAGATGAGCCCCACAAAATAAAGTCTGACACTGTTGCCACTGTTTCCTCATCTATTTCCTGTGAAGTGATGGGACCAGATGCCATGATCTTTGTTTTCTGAATGTTGAGCTTTAAACCAACTTTTTCACTCTCCTCGTTCACCTTCATCAAGAGGCCCTTTAGCTCCTCTTCACTTTCTGCCATAAGGGTGGTATCATCTACCTATCTGAAGTTATTGATATTTCTCCCAGCAATCTTGATTCCAGCTTGTGTTTCTTCCAGTCGAGCATTTCTCATGATGTACTCTACATATAAGTTAAATAAGCAGAGTGACAATATACAGCCTTGACGTACTCCTTTTCCTATTTGAAACCAGTCTGTTGGACAATGTTAAATATCTTCACATTTGAATCCAAGAAGACAAAAGAAAAGGCCATGAGAAAATATTTGAGGAGATTATAGCAAAAAACTTCCTTAAAGTGGGAAAGGAAATAGCTAACCAAGTCCAAGAAGCCCAGAGAGTCCCATACAGGATAAACCTAAGGAGAAACATGCCAAGACATGTATAAATCAAACAAACAAAAACTAAACATGAAGAACAAATACTAAATGCAGCAAGGGAAAAGCAACAAATTCCATACAATGGAATTCCCATAAGGATAACAGCTGATTTTTCAACAGAAACTCTGCAGGCCAGAAGGGCATGGCAAGGTATTCTTAATATGTTGAAAGGGAGAAAGTTACAATCAAGATTACTCTATCCATCAAGAATCTCATTCAGATTAGAAGTAGAAATCAAAAGTTTCACAGACAAGCAAAAGCTAAGAGAATTCAATACCACCAAACCAGCTCTTCAAAAAATGCTAAAGATTCTGCTCTAGACAGGAAACATAGTAAAGGTTAATAAAAATGAACCCAAAACAATAAAGTAAATGGTAACAGTATCATAGGGCTTCCCTAGTGGCTCAGTTGGTAAAGAATCTACATTCAATGTGGGAGACTTGGGTTTGATCCCTGGGTTTGAAAGATCCCCTGAGAAGGGAACAGGTATCCACTCCAGTATTCTGGGCTGGAGAATTTCATGGACTATACAATCCATGAGGTCACAAAGTGTCAGACACAACTGCGTGACATTCACAAATGGGTTAAATACTCCAACCAACACAAAGACTGGCCGAGTGGATACAAAAACAAAATCCCTATATATGCTGTCTAAAACCTAGAGACATATGCAGACTGAATATGAGGGGCTGGAAAAAGATATTTCAAGCAAATGGATACAAAAAGAAAGAGGGAGTAGCAATATTCATATCAAACAAAATAGACTTTAAAATAAAGACTTATAAGAGACAAAGAAGAACATTGCATAATGATCAAGGGATCAACCCAAAAAGGAGATACAGCAATTATAAATATATATGCACCAAACATAAGGACGCCTAAATACATAAGGCAAATTCTAACAGCTATTAAAGGTGAAATGAACAGTAACCCAATAATAGTGGCAGACTTTAATACCCCACTCAAACCAATGGACAGACCACCCAGACAGAAAATTAACAACAAAACACAAGCTTTAAATGATACATTGGATCAGTTAGACCTAATTGATATCTACAGAGCATATCAGACAAAACTACTGGGTTCACCTTTTCCTCAAGTGCACATGGAGCATTCTCCAGGATAGATCGCACCCTGAGCCACAAATCTAGCCCTAGAGCATTAAAAAAATTAAATCATTTCAGCATTTTTTCTGATCACAATGCTGTAAGATTAGATATCAACTACCAGAAAAATATAAAAACACAAACATATGAAGGCTAAACAACACACTTCTAAATAACCAACAGATCACTGAGGAAATAAAAGAAATCAAAATATGCACAGAAATAAATGATAATGAAAACATGACAGCCCCAAACCTGGGGGAATCAGTAAAAGCAGTGCTAAAAGGAAAGTTCAGAGCAGTACAAGCCTACCTCAAGAATTATGAAAAACATAAAATAAAAACCTAACCTTACACCTAAATCAACTAGAAAAAGAAGAACAAAAAACATCCAAAGTTAGTAAAAGGAAAGAAATCCTAAAGACCAGAGCAGAAGTAAAAGAAAAAGATGAAGGAAACTATAGTAAAGATTAATAAAAGTAAAAGATAGTTCTTTGAGAAGATAAACAAAATTGACAATTACTAGACTCATTAAGGAAAAAAAAAAGATTCAAATCAATAACAGTATAAATGAAAAAGGAAAATTTATACAAGACAATGCAGAATACAAAGAATCATAAGAGACTACTATGAGTAACTCTGACAATAAAACGGGCAACTTTGAAGAAACGGATGAATTCTTATAAAAGAATAACCTTCAAAAATTTGAACCAGGAAGAAACAGAAACTATGAATAGACCAATCACAAACATGGGAATTGAAACTGGAATTAAAAACTTCCAGTAAAAAAAAAAAAAATCATGTCCAGATTGCTTCACAGGTGAATTCTACCGAAAATTTAAAGAAGAGTTAAAACCTATCCAGTTCAAACTCTTCTAGAAAATTGCAGAGGAGAGAAAACTCCCAAACTCATCCTATGAGTCTAGCATTAATTGGATACCAAAATGGGATGAAGATACCACAAAAAGAAAATTAGAGGCCAATATTACTGATGAACATAGTGATATTGTTCATCATAGTGATACTGAGGAAGAAGCCTCAATAAAATTCTAGCAAACAGAATTCAGCATAAAAAGATAATACATCATAATCAAATGAGCTGTATCCCATGGATGCAAATATTCTTCGATATAGGCAAATCAATCAATTAACAAATATTAATAACAATGAGCAATATATTAACAAATTGAAATACAAAACACACACACACACACACAAAACAATACATGATCACCTCAATAGATGCTGAGAAATCTTTCCACAGAATTCAACACCCATTTATGACAAAAATTCTCCAGAAAATCAGCATAGAAGGAACATGCTGCTGCTGCTGCTGCTAAGTCACTACAGTCATGTCTGACTCTGTGTGACCCCATAGATGGCAGCCCACCAAGCTCCCCCATCCCTGGGATTCTCCAGCCAAGAGTACTGGAGTGAGGTGCCATCGCCTTCTCTCTAAAAGGAACATACTTCAAACAATAAAGTCCATACAAGACAACCCCACAGTAAACATTATTCTCAATGGTCAAAATCTGATGCTCAACAACACTCACTATCAGAGAAATGCAAATCAAAACCACAATGAGGTACAATTTTATGCCAGTCAGAATGGTTGTGGTCCAAAAGTTTACAAACAATAAATACTGGAGAGTGTGTGGAGAAAAGGGAACCCTCTTACACTGTTGGTGGGAATGCAAACTAGTACAGACACTATGGAGAACAGTGTGGAGATTCCTTAAAAAACTTAAAATAGACCTGCCATATGACCCAGAAATCCCACTGTTTGGCATATACACCAAGGAAACCAGAATTTGAAGAGACACATGTACCCCAATGTTCATCGCAGCACTGTTTATAATAACCAGGACATGGAAGCAACCTAGATGTCCATCAGTAGACAAATGGATAAGAAAGTGGTGGTACATATACACAATGGAATATTACTCAGCCATTAAAAAGAATACATTTGAATCAGTTCTAATGAGGGGGATGAAACTGGAGACTATTATAAAGAGTGATGTAAGCTGGAAAGAAAAACACAAAACAGTATACGAATACATATATATGGAATTTAGAAAAATGGTAATGATAACCCTGTATGTAAGACAGCAAAAGAGATACAGATGTATAGAATAGTTTCTTGGACTCTGTGGGAGAGGGCAAGGGCAGGATGATATGGGAGAATGGCATTGAAACATGTAAATTATCACATGTGAAATGAATTGCCAATCCAAGTGCAATGCATTATACAGGGTGCTTGGGACTGGTGCGTTGGGATGACGCAGTCATCTCAATGACTGGGATGGGGTAGGGAGGGAGGTGTGAGAGGGGTTCAGGATGGGGAATACATGTACAACCATGGTGGATTGATGTCAATATATGGCAAAATTAAAACAATATTGTAAAGTAAAAACATTAATTAATAAATAAAACTGGGGAGAAAAAAAAAAAAACTCCAAAAAGAGAAAATTTGAAAGTATTTCCTTTAAGGTCAGCAACAACACTGCATGCCCAGTCTTGCCACTATTATTCAACATAGTTTTGGAAGGTTTAACCACAACAATCAGAGAAGAAAAATAAATAAAATAATCTAGATTGGAAAAAAGGGGAGTAAAATTTTCACTATTTGCAGGTGACATGATACTGTACATAGAAAACCCTAAGGAAGCTGCCAGAAAATTACTAGAGCTAATCAATGAATATAGTTAACTCACAGTGTATAAAATTAATACACAGAAATCCCTTGCATTCCTATACACTAACAAAAGAATTGTTAACAAATTCAGAGAGAAATTAAGAAAAGTATTCCATTCATCATTGCAAGAAAAAGAATAGACTATTTAGTTGTAACCTTACCTAGAGAGACAAAAAAATGTGTATGCATAAAACTATAAGAAACTGATGAAAGAAATGTAAGAAGATACAAAGAGATGGAGAGGTATATCATGTCCTTGAATTAGAAGAATCAATATTGTGAAAATGACTATACTGTCCAAAACTACCAATGGTATTTTTCATAGAACAGGAGCAACAACAATAACAAATATATATGTATGTATATCACAATTTGTATTGAAACACACAAATAAACCCAAAAGTCAAAGTAATCTTGAGAAAAAAAAAAATGGAGCTGGAGGAATCAATCTTCCTGACTTCAGACTATACTACTAAGCTGCAGGCATCAAGACAGCATGGTAATAGCCAAACACAGAAATACAGGTGAATTGAACAAGATAGAAAGTGCAGAGATAAACTCAAACACCTATGGGCATCTTATCACAGGTGGAAAGAATACACAATGGAGTAAAGACAGTCTCCTCAATAAGTGGTTCTGGGATAACTGCACAATTACATGCAAAAGGATGAAAGTAGAATATGTCCTAGAACCATACACAAAAATAAACTCTAAATGGATTATTCAAATATAAGTCCAGAAACTATAAAACTTTTAGAAAAAAAAATGTAGGCAGTACACTCTTTGACATAACAAAAACACGTATGTCTTTTTGACATAACACAGCAAGATCTTCTTTGACCCACCTCCTAGAGTATTGGAAATAAACACAGAAATAAACAAATGGGAACCGATTAAACTTAAGATTTTAAACAGCAAAGGAAACAATAAACAAGATTAAAACACAGTCCTTAGAATGGGACTTAATAATTGCAAATGAAATTGACAAAGGCTTAGTATCCAAAATATGTAAGTTGCTCATATTGCTCAATATCAGAAAAACAAACAACCCAATCAAAAAATAGGCAGACCTAAATATACATTTCTCCAAGGAAGACATACAGATAGAAAATAAACATGTGAAAAGATGCTCAATGTCACTAATTATTAGGGAAATGAAAATCAAAACCATAATGAGATTAACACCTCACATCACTCAGTATGGCCATCATCAAAAAATATACAAACAATAACTGCTGGAGAGGATGTGAGAGAAAGGGAGCCCTCTTGAACTTTTGGTAGGAATGTACATTTATACAGCCACTATGGAAAATAGCATAGAAATTCTGTTAAAAAAAGGGGGGGGGTACTAAAATTACCATATGACCAAACAATTTCACTACTGGGTATTTAGCTGGAGAAAACCGTAATTGAAAAAAGGAAATGCACCCCAATGTTCATAAAGCACTATTTATAATAGCTAGGACATTCAAAAAACTAAGATCATGGCATCCAGTTCCATCACTCTATGGCAAATAGATGGAAAAGCAATGGAAGCAGTGACAGGCTTCATTGTCTGGGTTCCAAAATCACTGGAGATGGTGACTATGGCCATGAAATTAAAAGATACTTGCTCCTTTGAAGGAAAGCTATGACAAACCTAGACAGCATATTAAAAAGCGGACATTTCTTTGCTGACAAATGTCTGTATAGTCAATGCTATGCTTTTTCTAGTAGTCATGTTAGATGTGAGAGCTGGACTATAAAGAAGGCTGAGCTTCAAAGAATTGATGCTTTTGAACTGTGATGTTGGAGAAGATTCTTAAGAGTCTCTTGGACTATAAGGAGATCAAATTAGTTTATCCTAAAGGAAATAAGTCCTGAATACTTATTGGAAGGACTGATTCTAAAGCTGAAGCTCCAATACTTTGGCTACCTGATGCAAAAGCAAACTTATTAGAAAAAAACCCTGATGCTAGGAAAGATTGAAGGCAGGAGGAGAAGGAGACAACAGAGGACAAGACGGTGGGGTGTCATCACTGATTCAATGGACATGAGTTTGAACAAGATCTCAGATATAGTGAAGGATAGAGAAGCCCGGTGTGCTGCAGTCCATGGGGTTGCAAAGTCAGCCACAACTGAGCAACTGAACAACAGCAAAGGACATGGAAGCAACCTAGATGTCCATCCACAGATGAATAGATAAAGAAGATATAATATATATATATATATATATATATATATATATATACACACACACACACACACACACACAGGAATATTACTAAGCCATAAAAATGATTAAATTTGAGTCAGTTTTAGTTAAGTGGATGAATCAAGAACCTGTTATATAGAGTTAAGTAAGGCAGAAGCATAAAAACATATATCACCTATTAATGTGTGTGTGTGTGTGTGTGTGTATATATATATATAAAGTGATTTTGATGAACCTATTTGTATGGAAGAAATGGAAACACAAATATAAAGAATGGACTTGTGGACTCAGTGGGGGAAGAAGAGAGTGGAATGAATGGAGAAAGTAGCATTGACATATATATGACACCATAAGTAAAACAGGCCACCCCTAAAAAGCTGCTATATAACACCCAGGAGCCCAGACTGCACTCTGAGATGACCCTGAGGGGCAAGTTAGGGGGAGAGGAGTGAGGCTCAAGAGAGAGGTTGCTGTGCCTTGTGTTATATTCTGGTGATACAGAGTAAAGAATACTTGATCTTTATCTTCAAGAATTATCATCTACTGGAGATGACAGAATGAAACAAGCAGACTTAAAACAGACTTACACTAAAAAAGAAATGTGATAAATGTGACAAAGCATAGTTAATCAGTGTTGTAAAAAGCACGTGATCTATACTTTTTATTCAAAGGCGAGTTTCTTTGCAGCACTCTAACGGAAATTGTGAAAATTTCTATTTCCTCAAAGCCTTGGACATTCTGAGGATAGTTTTCATATACGGATTGGAAGTAGTCTGATTTGTAATGCTTTTTACCTTTATTATAATACTTTGATAGATTCACTATTACTTATCATAATGTGACTTTATTCTCTCCTTCCCCACCATTTCGTATTGTAGATGATTATCCTCTTGTCCTCAGTTTATGAATGGAGGATAAATTTGGATTGTTCCTCTTTTCCCAACAAGTCACAAATGCATTCCTAAAGAGAAAATTACAATTATATCCATATTATTCATTATAAAGCATTGCCACCTAACCTGAAGCATCTTCCACTCAAGGAAACAGATAACACTGGAATACTTACATTAGAAGAAATGAAAAACTGATTAAATTCTTTTTTTTTTGACCATTGTAGAGTAAGAGGCTAACTATTCATAGAAACATCAGAGATAGTTCTTATTATAAAGTGGCTCATTAGTGCAAATCCCCTACTTTTCTTTCACCATCTTCTTCTGCTCTGACCCTGATCCTTATTACATCTTAGCTACCATGCTTACATCCTCACTGCTTCTGAGGTAAATGAAGTCAACTGTTCACTTCAGCAGAGAAGAGTCTCTTTGGCTCATCAATTCTCTGTTCACGAAGCAGGGCCAGAGGTCCTTTTACATTTTCTAGGGATTTTTTTAACCAGAGGACAGAGAAAATATGAGATACATTTTTAATTGAAATATAGTTGATTTACAATATTACATTAGTTTCAGGTGTACAACATAGTGATTCAAAATTTTTATGGATTATAAACTTTCAAAGTGTTAAAAAAAGACTTCAAAAATCTCACAATGTAAATGTACGTTTGGAGCAATGGAGCAGTCAAGGTAGTGGAGGAGTAGGAAGTCATGGAATTCATCTCTTCCCATAAACACATGAAGAATGCATCTACAAATGGAAAATTTTGACAGAGGACCTGCTAAGCATGAACAGAGGACCTCAGTCACCTAAAAGAACAATAAATAAAGACTCCACGCAATCAAGTAGGATGAAGGAAAGAGGAAAGGAAAACGAAGTGGAGAGGAAGTAGGATGAGAATGGCACTCTCGGGAGGGGGAAGCTGAAAGTGAGGAGTGGTTCCCACTTATGGGAAAGCTCTCTCATTAGCAGGGAAATCAGTCGAGACAAAATGAGAGGTTCAGGGCTTTCAGAAGAGTGCATGAACAGAGTGAGACCTACACAGATGGTCCATGCACAGCCCTGCATTCTCCCAACCTGAGATGTGTGGTCATGGGTGCACACGGGGGCTTGGTGCTGGCATGTGGGTTTGGAGAGCAGACCCAGGGAGATGACTGCTATTGGTTGTGAGGTGGCAGCCTTGGGATGGGAGTGCAGACCTCTGCAAGTGAGAATTCTTGGGGAGGAAGTCTGGTTCTCCACAGAAGAAAAGTGCCTTTATTGAGTGACACACAAAGGACAGGACCACCATTGCAGGTTCTCTTTTAATGATAGGCCACTATCTCCAAGGGCACCAGACAGGGCTTTACTGGAGTGGCTTGCAAGCCTCTGGTCAGCACCTCCTCTTCTCCCTCTGCCTTGGTGGCCCACTTGCCCCAGTTATCATCCTGGCTCCATCCTGTGTGATGGGGTTGCACATACTAAGAGCCGTCCTGGCACTGTCCCACCTAGACAGCCCAGGCACCCTGATTTCTGCCTTCACCTCCTTCTACCTGACATGCTTTTATGCTCCAGCAGTCTTGGGAGCAGATGCCAGTGCATGGCCCACGTGCAGAGGAGGATCTAAAAAAAAAAAAAAAAAAAAAGCTGAGGCCTAGGGGCCATGTGACTAAGAAAGAATAGTTGAAATCTCTCTTCATGGCTGCACAAAACATGGAGGGACACCTCCACTGATGGCTTCATCAATTTAGCACCTGATGAACATCTAAATGGACAACAAGTGCTCCTGCAGCTGAAACAGGTTTAGCTTTAGCAACTGTAGGTTCTGTGGGCATGTACATATGGGTTGTGTCAGGCCAGAGTCAGCTGCCTCCACAGCTTCCACGGTGGGTACAGGTGCAGGACTACTGCCATACTGGGACCTGATTTCAGTAGATTTGAGCTCGTGACATGGTAAAAACAAGGCCTGAGAGTCATCAGGGTCAGTTGCTGGCATACCTATGGTTAAGGTGGGACTAAGAGTGAGCCTGGACAACAGGTGAAAGGTGATACACAAAGCATACTCACAGGTAAGCAGTTCAAGGAGTACTCAGTGTCTTTTCTCCAATTAGGAGTGTACCAGTCCCACCTCATCACTGTGGCAGATCAGAAACAGCTAAGAAACATATCTGGGAGCATCTACTGCAAGAACTAGGGAGTAGACACCCAAAGAGCAAAGGGTAAGCCCTGTTCAATATCCAGAACAGTGTCCGGTCATCACACAACACCAGTCAAACCACCTATCAATGGGATAATGGCCATACATTGAGGAAAGCAGTGGCGATCATCCATAATAAAACAGCCCTTATAACAAAAATGAACAAACATAGGCTACACAGGGATATCCCTCATAAAAATAGCCCTGCAAGAAAGCTGGCATTGGGTGAAAGAACTCTTAGATCATTTAGCCTGGAAGGCCAGAAGGACTTGAGCTCAGTAGCTCCACAGGGGTGGGGAAAACAGAGATTCCACTCTTGGAGGGTGCACACAAAGTATCACATGCACTGGGACCCAGTACAAAGCAGCAGCATCATAGGACACTTGCCTTGACATTAGTAGGGGTCTTAAAGTGTCTCCTGAGTAGGTGAAGGTCAACTGCATCTCACTGGGGGAAATGACGCTGACAGCAGAGGCCCAAGGATATATTGGTCAGAATGCACTCTCTCAGTGGTCTCCATTTTGGCATCTATACCCAGCCCCACCCAGTAACCTGTAGGATACAGTGCTGGAAACGGGATCCTGTTCAAGACAAACAGTAGCAAGATAGGAAGACAGCCTCATCTATCAGAGGACAGGCTGTTTAAAGTTTTCTTGAGCTTGCAGTCATCTCAAACCTCAAACATTGTCATAGGCCTTCCAACCAGAAGGACAAGACTCAGTGCCACCCACCAAAAGCAGGCACCAGTTCCAACCATGAAGAAGCCCGAACAGTGCTGAGGACTACCCTCACCCACCAGGAAACAGACACCAGAAGCAAGAGGAGATACAATCCTGCAGCCTGTGAAAAAGAGATCACAAACACAAAAATTTATAGACAAAACAAAAACATCAAAGAAATTTGTTGCAGACAAAGGAGCAACATTAAATCCTATAAGAACAACTAAATGAAGAAGAAATAGGTAGTCTATTTAAAAAATAACTGAGTAATGACAGTAAAGATGGCTCAAAATCTCAGAAAAATAATTGTTTCACATTGAGAAGATACAAAAAAATGCTTAACAAAGAACTAGAAGAACTAACAGAGAAGGCAATGGCACTCCACTCCAGTACTCTTGCCTAGAAAATCCCATGAGCAGAGGAGCCTGGTAGGCTATAGTCCATGGGGTCACGAAGAGTTGGACATGACTGAAGCGATTTAGCAGCAGCAGCAGAAGAAGAAGAAGAAGAACTAAAGAACAAGCAAAGGAAGATAAACAATACAATAACTGAAATGAAAAACATGCTAGAAGTAATCAATGGAATAATTGAGGCAGAAGAACAGATAAGGGAACACTAAGATAGAAACATAAAAATAAGTGCCATGGAAGAGAACAAAGGGAAGAGAATGAAAAAATGAGGACAGTCTCGAAGACATCTGGGAAATGTTAAACGCACCAACAGTCACATTATAGGGGATTTTTAACACCCCATTTACACCAATAGACAGATCATCTAAACAGCAAATTAATAAGGAAACATAAACCTTAAATAACATATTAGACGAGATAAACTTAACTGATATTCATAGGATGTTCCATCCAAAAGCAACAGAATAATGTCTCCAGGTGCAAATGGAACATTCTCAAGGATGGACAACATCATGATCAGAAATCAAGCCTTCATAAATTTAAGAAAATTGAAATAATATCAAGCACATTCTCCAACCACAACATCATGAGTTTAAAAATAAATTAAAAGAAAGAAACTGTAAAAACCACAAACACGTGGAGTTTAAACAATACATTGCTAAACAACTAATGGATCACTGAAGAAATCAAAGAGGAAACATAAATTAACAACAACAACAACAACAACACTAGAGAGATAAAACAATTAAAACACAATGATCCAAAACCTATGGAACACAACAAGAGAAGTTCTAAGTAGGAAGTTTACGTCAGGAAACCAGAAAAATCTCAAATAAAGAACCTAACCTTAGACCTAAAGCAACTAGCAAAAGAAGAACAAACAAAACCCAAAGTTGATAGAAATAACAGAATCATAAAGATCAGAGCAGAAATAAATTAAACAGAGATGAAGAAAATTATAGCAAGATAAAAGAAACTAAAACCTGTACTTTTCAGAAGATACACTGATACACTTTTAACCTGACTCATCAAGGGGAAAGAAAAAAAAAAAAGACTACTCAAATCAATAAAATTAGAAACAAAAAAAGAAAAATTACAAGTGACACAACCGGAATACAAAGGATCAAAAGAGACTACATATGCACTATATATATTCAATAAAATGTACAACCTAAAAGAAACGGAAAAATTCTCAGAAAAGTACCTTTCAAAACTGAGTGAGGACAAAATAAAAAATATGAACAAATGTATCACAAGTACTAAAATTGAAACTGTGATTTTAAAACTTGCAGGAAATAGAGTTATAAGACCAGGTAACTTCCCAGGTAAATTATATTAAACACTTAGAAAAAAGTTAAAATCTTTCTTTCTGAAACTCTTACAAAAAAATTGCAGAGAAAGAAACACTCCCATGCTCATTCTATGAGGCCATAATCACCCAAAACCAGACGAAGATGTCAAAAACAAGAAAATTATAGGCCAGTATCACTGATGAACATAGATGCCAAACATGATCCATTGGGATTTATCCCAGGGATGAAAGAATTCAATATATGCGAATCAATCAATGTGATACACCATATTACAAATTGAAGAATAGTAATCATATGATCATCTCAATAGATGCAGAAAAGGTTGTTTTTTTGTTTGTTTGTTTTTGTTTTTTTTACAAAATTCAGTATCTTTTTATGGCAACAACAGCAACAGAACTCTCCAGAAAGTGGGCATAGAGAACCTATCTCAATATAATAAAAGCCATATATGACAAACACATGGTAAACATCATTCTCAGTAGTGAAAAATTAACAGCATTTTCTCCAAGGTCAAGAACAAAACAAGGATGTCTACTCTCATCACTTTTATTCAATATAGTTTTAAAATCCTAGCCATAGCAATCAGAAAAGAAAAATAAATGAAAGAAATTCAAATTGGAAAAGAAGTAAAACCACCCATGTTTGCAGGTGACATGATACTATACATAGGAAATTCTAATAAAGTTACAAGAAAATTTAGAGTTCATCAATGAACTCAGTGAAGTTGCAGAATACAAAGTTAATACACAGAAATTTTCTTGCATTCTTATATACTAACAGTGAAAGGTCAGGAAGAGAAATTAAATAAATAATTTTATTTACCATCACATGAAAAGTAGCAAAATACCAGGAAAAACACATCTACTTAGGGACTAAAGATCTGCACTCAGAAAACTATAAGAAGCTGATAAAATAAATTAAAGATGACATAAACACGTGAAGAGATATACCATGTTTTTGTATTGGAAAAATCAATATTGTGAAAATGACTATACTACCCAAAGCAATTTACAGATTTTATGCAATCTGTATCAAATTACCAATGTCATTTTTCACAGAATTAGAACAAAACTTTACACTTTATGTGGAAATATAAAAGACTACCAAAAGACAAAGTACTGGAGAAAGAAAAATGAAGCTGGAGGAATTTGACACCCTTAATTCAGACAATACTATAAAGTTATAGTAAAAACAAACAAACAAACTGAAACCTGTTTGACAATGGCAAATATATGTGTATATATATATATATATATATATATATATATATATATATCACAAGAACAGGTTAGAAAGTCCAGAGGTAAACCCACACATCTACAGATACAATATCTTTGAAAAAAGAAGTAACAATATAGCAATAGATAGCCTCTACAATAAGCAATGCTGGGAGAAATGGACAAACATGGAAAACACAGACTATACGCTCTCTGACATAATCACAGCAAAAAAAATTTTTATACATCTATTACAGTAATAAAGATAAAAACAAAAATAAACAGTTCAGTTCAGTTCAGTTGCTCAGTCATGTCCGACTTTGCAACCACTTGAATTGCAGTACGCCAGGCCTCCCTGTCCGTCACCAACTTCCAGAGTTCACTCAGACTCACATCATAGAATCAGTAATGCCATCCAGCCATCTCATTCTCAGTCGTCACCTTCTTCTCCTACCCCCAATCCCTCCTAGTATCAGAGTCTTTACCAGTTAGTCAATTATTTGTATGAAGTGGACAAAGTACTGGAGTTTCATCTTTAGCATCATTCCTTACAAAGGAGATCACCCAGGACTGATGTCCTTTGGGATGGACTGGTTGGATCTCCTTGTAATCCAAGGGACTCTCAAGAGTCTTCTCCAACACCACAGTTCAAAAGCGACAATTCTTCAGTGCTTAGTTTTCTTCACAGTCCAACTCTGATATCCATACATGATCAAGGGAAAAATCATAGCCTTCACTAGATGGACCTTAGTAGGTAAAGTCATGCCTCTGCTTTTGAATATGCTATTGAGGTTGGTCATAACTTTCCTTCCAAGGAGTAAGCATCCTTTAATTTCATGGCTGCAATCAACATCTGCAGTGATTTTGGAGCCCCCAAAAATAAAGTCTGACACTGTTTCCGCTGTTACCTGTTTATTTCCCAAGAAGTGATGAAAGAGATGCCATGATATTCGTTTTCTGAATGTTGAGCTTTCAGCCAACTTTTTCACTCTCTTTTTTCACTTTCATCAAGAGGTTTTTAGCTTCTCTTCACTTTCTGCCACAAGGGTGGTGTCATCTGCATATCTGAGGTTATTGATATTTCTCCCGGCTATCTTGATTCCAGCTAGTGCTTCTTCCAGGCCAGCGTTTCCCATGATGTACTCTGAATACAAGTTAAATAAGCAGGGTGACAATATATAGCCTTGATGTACTCCTTTTCCAATTTGGAACCAGTCTGTTGTTCCATGTCCAATTCTAACTATTGCTTCCTGAGCTGCATATAGGTTTCTCAAGATGCAAGTCAAGTGGTCTGATATTTCCATCTCTTTCAGAATTTTCCACAGTTTATTGTTATCTACACAGTCAAAGGATTTGGAATAGTCAATAAAGCAGAAATAAATGTTTTTTTTCTGGCATTCTCTTGCTTTTTGGATGATCCAGCGGATGTTGGCAATTTGATCTCTGGTTCCTCTGTCTTTTCTAAAACCAGCTTGAACATCAGGGAGTTCACGGTTCACATATTGCTAAAGCCTGGCTTGGAGAATTTTGATCATTACTTTACTAGCTTGTGAGATGAGTGCAATTGTGTGGTAGTTTGAGCATTCTTTGGCATTGCCTTTGCCTTGAGAACCCCATGAACAACATGAAAAGGCAAAATGATAGGATACTGAAAAAGGAACTCCCCAGGTTGGTAGTTCACCAATATGCTACTGGAGATCAGTGGAGAAATAACTCCAGAGAGAAGGAAGGGATGGAGCCAAAGCAAAAGCAATACCCAGTTGTGGATGTGACTGGTAATAGAAGCAAGATCTGATGCTGTAAATAGCAATATTGCATAGGAACCTGGAATGTTAGGTACATGAATCAAGTTAAACTGAAATGGTCAAACAGGACATGGAAAGAGTGGACATCAGCATTCTAGGAATCAGTGAACTAAAATGGACTGGAATGGGTGAAATTAACTCATATGACCATTATGTCTATGACTGCAGGAAGGAATCCTTTAGAAGCAATGGAGTAGCCATCATGGTCAACAAAAGAATCTGAAATGAAGTACTTGGATGCAATCTCAAAATAAAAAAGTAGGACCTAATTAAACTTGAAATCTTTTGCATAGCAAGTTCAGTTCAGTTCAGTCGTTCAGTCGTGTCTGACACCTTGTGACCCCATGAAACGAGGCACATCAGCCTCCTTGTTCATTACCATCTCTCAGAGTTCACTCAGACTCACGCCCATCAAGTCCATGATGCCATCTAGCCATCTCATCCTCGGTCGTCCCCTTCTCCTCCTGCCCCCAATCCATCCCAGCATCAGAGTCTTTTCCAGTGAGTCGACACTTCGCATGAGGTGGCCAAACTACTGGAGTTTCAGCTTTAGCATCATTCCTTCCAAAGAAATCCCAGGGTTGACCTCCTTGAGAATGGACTTCTTGGATCGCCTTGCAGTCCAAGGGACTCTCAAGAGTCTTTTCCAACACCACAGTTCACAAGCACCAATTCTTCAGCGCTCAGCCTTCTTCACAGTCCAATTCTCACATCCATACATGATCACAGGAAAATTCATAGCCTTGACTAGATGAACCTTAGTCGGCAAAGTAATGTCTCTGCTTTTGAATATACTATCTAGGTTGGTCATAACTTTTCTTCCAAGGAGTAAGCATCTTTTAATTTCATGGCTGCAGTCACCATCTGCAGTGATTTCAGAGTACCCCAAAATAAAGTCTGACACTGTTTTCACTAGTTTCCCATCTATATCCCATGAAGTGATGGGACCAGATGCCATGATCTTTATTTCCTGCATGTTGAGCTTTAAGCCAACTTTTTGATTCTCCTCTTTCACTTTCATCAAGAGGCTTTAAATTTCCTCTTCATTTTCTGCCATAAGGGTGATGTCATCTGCATATCTGAGGTTTTTGATATTTCTCCTGGCAATCTTGATTCCAGCTTGTGTTTCTTCCAGTCCAGTGTTTCTCATTATGTACTCTGCATATAAGTTAAATGAGCAGGGTGAAAGGAAACCATAAACTAAATGAAGAGATAACCCTGAGAATATGAGAAAATATTTGTCAATGAAGAAACTGACAAGATATTAATCTTCAAAATACACAGACAGCTCATGCCACTCAAAAAAACAGAAAAGAAAAAAGAAAAGAAAAGAAATCAACCAAATCTACAAAATGCTATGGTGACCTAAAAGGTATTTCTCCAAAAAAGGTATCAGTTTAGTTGAATTGCAGCACACCAGGCCTCCTCGTCCATTACCAACCCCGGGAGTTCACTCAGACGCACATCCATCGAATCAGTGATGCCATCCAGCCATCTCTTCCTCGGTGGTCCCCTTCTCCTCCTGCCCCAATCCTTCCCAGCATCAGAGTATTTTGCAATAAGTCAACTCCTCACATAAGGTGGCCAAAGTATTAGAGTTTCAGCTTTAGCATCATTCCTTCCAAAGAAATCCCAGGGCTGATCTCCTTCAGAATGGACTGGTTGTATCTCCTTGCAGTCCAAGGGACTCTCAAGAATCTTCTCCAACACCACAGTTCAAACGCATCAATTATTCAGTGCTCAGTTTTCTTCACAGTCCAAAACTGACATCCATATACGATCTCTGGAAAAGCCATAGCCTTGAATAGATGGATCTTTGTTGTCAAAGTAATCTCTCTGTTTTTGAATATGCTATCTAGGTTGCTCATAACTTTTCTGCCAAGGAGCAAGTGTCTTTTAATTTCATGGCTGCAATCATCATATGCAGTGATTTTGAAGCCCCCTCAAATATGGTCTGAGACTATTTCCACTGTTTCTCCATCTACTTCCCCTGAAGTGATGGAACCAGATGCCATGGTATACAGACAGCCAATAGGCACATGAAGATATGCTCAACATCACTAATAGAGAAATGCAAAAGTGGTAACATTGCACACCATTCAAAATGGCCAAAATCAAAATGTTTACAAACAATAAATGCTGGAGATAAAAAAAGATAAACCTCCCCACACGGTTGGTGGGAATGTAAATTATTACACCACTATGGACAGCAGTATGGAAGTTTATTAAAAGTATATATATAAATATATATATAGCCACCATGAGATCCATCAATTTCATTCTTGGGCATATATCTGAATAAAACCATAATTTGAAGATACATACACCTAAATAATGGAGAAGGCAATGGCAACCCACACCAGTACTCTTGCCTGGAAAATCCCATGGGCACAGGAGTCTGGTAGGTGGCAGTCCATGAGGTCGCCAAGAGTCGGACATGACTGAGTAACTTCACTTTTACTTTTCACTTTCATGCATTGGAGAAGGAAATGGCAACCCACTCCAGTGTTCTTGCCTGGAGAATCCCAGCGAAAGGGGAGCCTGGTGGGCTGCCGTCTGTGGGGTTGCACAGAGTAGGACACGACTGAAATGACTTAGGAGCAGCAGCACCCAAATATTCATTGAAGTATTATTTACACTGGCCAGAGTATGAAAGTAACCTATTAACAGAGGAGTGGATGAAAAACATGTGGTACATGTATACAACAGAATGTTGCTTAGCCAAAACAAAACAAACAAACAAAAAAAACTAATGAAATAAATTTTTGATCGAGCAGCATATATCGAACTGGAGATTGTTTTACTGAGTGAAACAAATCAGATAGAGAAAAATAAATATAATATGGTATAGCTTATATGAGGAGTATAAAAAATAGTACAAATAAACCTACTTACAAAAAATAATAGAATCATAAGCATAGAAAACAAATTTATGGTAACCAAGGGGAAAAGGAGGAAAAATAAACTGAGTATAGCAATGATATATAAAAACAATTGCATGTAAATAATTAATGATGGCATGGCATTGCACAGGACACTCTACTTAATACTCAGAAATAATCTATATTAGAAAGGAAATAACTAACATTACAGAATGAAACCTAAAATGGGTGGATATATGTATATGTATAATTTATTCACTTTGCTATTCACATGAAATTAACAACATTGTTAAACAACTATAAGCCAATAAGATCATGGCATCCAATCATGGGAAATAGATGGGGAAACAATGGAAACAGTGTCAGACTTTATTTTTTAATATGGTATAGCTTATATGAGGAGTATAAAAAATAGTACAAATAAACCTACTTACAAAAAATAATAGAATCATAAGCATAGAAAACAAATTTATGGTAACCAAGGGGAAAAGGAGGAAAAATAAACTGAGTATAGCAATGATATATAAAAACAATTGCATGTAAATAATTAATGATGGCATGGCATTGCACAGGACACTCTACTTAATACTCAGAAATAATCTATATTAGAAAGGAAATAACTAACATTACAGAATGAAACCTAAAATGGGTGGATATATGTATATGTATAATTTATTCACTTTGCTATTCACATGAAATTAACAACATTGTTAAACAACTATAAGCCAATAAGATCATGGCATCCAATCATGGGAAATAGATGGGGAAACAATGGAAACAGTGTCAGACTTTATTTTTGGGGGCTCCAAAATCACTGCAGATGGTGACTGCAGCCATGAAATTAAAGGACGCTTACTCCTTGGAAGAAAAGTTATGACCAACCTAGATAGTATATTCAAAAGCAGAGACATTACTTTGCCGACTAAGGTCTGTCTGGTCAGGGCTATGGTTTTTCCAATAGTCATGGATGGATGTGAGAGTCAGACTATGAAGAAGGCTGAGAGCTAAAGAATTGATGTATTTGAACTGTGGTATTGGAGAAGACTCTTGAGGGTCCCTTGGACTGCAAGAAGATCCAACCAGTCCGTTCTGAAGGAGATCAACCCTGGGATTTCTTTGGAAGGATTGATGCTAAAGCTGAAACACCAACACTTTGGTCACCTCATGTGAAGAGTTGAGTCATTGGAAAAGACTTTGATACTGGGAGGGATTGGGGGCAGGAGGAGAAGGGGACAACCGAGGATGAGTAGGCTGGATGACATCACTGATTTGATGAACGTGAGTCTGAGTGAACTCCGGGAGTTAGTGAAAGACAGGGAGGCCTGGCGTGCTGCGATTCATGGGGTCACAAAGAGTCTGACACTACTGAGCGACTGAACTGAACTGAATAATGTTATGAGAAATCCTGAACGAACCTTTTGCCCAACCCAAATTATGCAGCAAGTTCAATCTCAGGTCAGTTCAGTTCTGCTCAGTTCAGTCACTCAGTCATGTCCGATTCTTTGTGACCATATGGACTGCAGCATTTGTTCTCCCCTTCTCCTGCCTTCAGTCTTTCCCAGCATCAGGGTTCTTTCCAATGAGTCAGTTCTTCACATCTGGTGGCCAAAGTATTAGAGTTTCAGCTTCAGCATCAGACCGGCCAGTGAATATTCAGGAATGATTTCCTTTAGCACGGACTGGTTGGGTCTCCTTGCAGTCTAAGGGACTCTCAAGCATCTTCTCCAGCACCACAGTTCAAAAGCATCAAATTTTCAGCTCTCAGATTTCTTATAGTTCGACTCTCACATCCATACATGCTGCTGCTGCTGCTAAGTCGCTTCAGTTGTTGTCTGACTCTGTGCGACCCCATAGATGGCAGCCCACCAAGCTCCCCTGTCCCTGGGATTCTCCAGGCAAGAACGCTGGAGTGGGTTGCCATTTCCTTCTCCAATGCATGAAAGTGAAAAGTGAAAGTGGAGTCGCTCAGTAATATTTTACTCTTAGCAACTCCATAGACTGCAGCCTACCAGGCTCCTCCATTCATGGAATTTTCCAGGCAAGAACACTGGAGTGGGTCATCCATAGATGACTACTAGAAAAACCATAGTTCTGATTATATCTACCTTTGTTAGAAAAGTAATGGCTCTGCTTTTTAATATGCTGTCTAAGTTGTTCATAGCTTTTCTTTCAAGAAACAAGCATCTTTTAATGTCATGGCTGCAGTCACGATCTGTAGTGATTTTGGAGCCCAAGAAAATAAACTCTCACTGTTTCCATTATGTCTCCATCTATTTGCCATTGAGTAATGTGATGGGATGCCATGATCTTAGCTTTTTGAATATTGAGTTTCAAGCCAGCTTTTTCACTCTCCTCTTTCACTTTCATCAAGAGGTTCTTTTTATTACTCTTCACTTTAGTCCATAAGGATGGTGTCATCTGCATATTTGAAGTTTTTGATGTTTCTCCCAGCAATCTTGATTCCAGCTTGTGCTTCACCCAGCCTGGCATTTCACATGATGTACTCTGAATAAAACTTAAATAAACAGGGTGACAGTAAACAGCCTCGATGTACTCCTTTCTCAATTTGGAAACAGTTTGTTGTTCCATGTCCCATTCTAACTGTTGCCTCTCATCCTGCATACAGATTTCTCAGGAGGCAGGTAAGGTGATTGGTATTCCCATCACTTTAAGAGTTTTCCATAGCTTCTTGTCATCTACACAGTCAAAGGTTTTGACTTAATCAATAAAGCAGAAGTAGATATTTTTCTGGATCTCTCTTGTTGCTTCTGTGATCCAATTGATGTTGGTAATTTGATCTCTGGTTCCTCTGCCTTTTTAAAATCCAGCTTGAATATCTGGAATTTCATGACTCATGTACTGTTAAGCCTTTCTTGGGGAATTTTGAGCATTACTTTGCTAGTATGTGAGATGAGTGCAATTGTGCAGTAGTTTGATCAGTTTTTTGTCATTGCCCTTGTTTGGGATTGGAATGAAAAGTGACTTTTTCTAGTCTTGTGGCCACTGCTGAGTTTTCCAAATTTGCTAACATGTTGAGTGCAGCACTTTAACAGCATCATCTTTAGGATTTGAAATAGCTCAACTGGAACTCCATCACCACCACTAGCTTTTTTTGTAGTAATACTTCCCTAGGCCCACTTGACTTCTCATTCCAGGATGTCTGGTTCTAGATAAGTGATCACACCATTGTAGTTATCTGGGTCATGAAGATCTTTTTTGTATACTTCTTCTTTGTTTTCATGCCACCTCTTCTTAATATCTTCTGCTTCTGTTAGGTCCATGCCATTTCTGTCCTTTATTGTGCCCATCTTTGCATGAAATATTCCCTTGGTATCTCTAATTTTCTTGAAGAGATCTCTAGTCTTTCCCATTCAATTGTTTTCTTCAATTTCTTTGCATTTGTCATGGAGGAAGACTTCCTTATCTCTCCTTCCTGTTTTTTGGAATTTGGCATTCTGGTGGGTATATCTTTCTTTTTCTCCTTTGCCTTTCACTTCTCTTCTTTTCCCAGCTATTTGTAAGGCCTCCTGAGGCCATAATTATTCCTTTTTGCATTTCTTTTTCTTGAGGATGGTGTATTTGTCACTTCCACTATATAATAGTAAGAGATTTGATTTAGGTCATACCTGAAGACTTCAGTAGTTTCCCTAATTTTTTCAATTCAAGTTTGAATTTTGAAGTAAGCAGTTTATGATCTGAGCCACAGTCAGCTCCTGGTCTTGCTTTTACTGGCTGCATAGAGCTCCATCTTTGACTGCAAAGAATATAATGAATCTGATTTCAGTCATGAACATCTGATGATAGCCATGTGTAGAGGCTTGTCTTTTGTTATTGTACAAGGCTGTTCAGTTTCCTTATTTTCTAATTGCATACCTGACAGTCTTAATCCCTTTTTTAACACATCCCCCACCCCTCTTTGCCTCTGTTATTTTCAGGCTTAATGAAGATGCCTCTCCTCTAGGCTCCTTCCACTTTTTGTGGCTGTAGGAGGCAATGAATGTAATATAAACCACATGGATTGATGCTCTCTCCCTGTTCAGAATTAGTTTTAGATCCTGGTTCTTCTGCTTTCTAGTTGAATATGCTTGAATAAAATACTTCACCTCTCTACACTTTATGTTACTCATAGAAATTTAAAAATATTAGAAAGTATTATTTACCTGTTCCAAACCACTCCAGTATTCTTGCCTGAAAAATTCCATGGACAGAGAAGCCTGGTGGAATACATTCCTGGGGTCAAAAAAGAGTCAAATTC
Organism: Madoqua kirkii; assembly: GCA_006408675.1. NCBI lineage: Eukaryota > Metazoa > Chordata > Mammalia > Artiodactyla > Bovidae > Madoqua > Madoqua kirkii. Next base: position 45,573 of record SJYC01125905.1, read on the forward strand.
AACTGATCGATTAACAGTTTCACTTTCAACCTTCCAAGAAGACAGCTTGGTTTGCTTCTGTTTTTACCATGAGAGATAATTATGAGAAACCCAAGAACTACAACAATTAAAGATACAAGCAAGTTCTTTATATTTTCTTCATTAAGGCAAGTAAAGGTTGAAGATTTTCCCTAAGGTGGGAAACAAAATAGTTATTCATCGGTGCCCCAGCAATTGCAGTTGATTCTCCCCTATGGCACTGAGGCAACAGCAGAATTGAAAAATTTAGCTTACATATGGAGTTAGAAATATCAGGGCAAATATCAGGTCTCAAATGGGCATAATTCCTCTCAACCTTTCAAGCTTATAAGAATTAAGAATGAATGCAAAAGCATGGGACACAGAGAAAATACTTAATCACTGTTAAGTTGGGCAGACTTAATTTTCCGTTTTAGCAAAAAGAATTAAAGGCTTACATGGTTAAAACGTAACATTTCTATCACTCCTTGGCTTCTCTTCTTACTTGCTTAAGATCCAATATATCACCATAATCAGTGCATTTCCCACAACTTAATTTCTTTGTTTCTCTCTCCTTTCATTACACTCACCTGGTGCACCCTATAGTTGCTTGGATTTAGCATTATGTCTACATTGTTCCTGCCCCGACTCAAATGAATTTGAAAGTGAAAGAAAGCGAAGTCGTTCAGTCATGTTCGACTCTTGCGACCCCATGGACTGTAGCGTATCAGGCTTCTCTGTCCATGGGATTTTCCAGGCAAGAATGCTGGAGTGGATTGCCATTTCCTTCTCCAGGGGATCGTCCCGCCCAGAAATTGAACACGGGTCTCCCACATTGCACGCAGATGCTTTATTGTCTAAGCCACCAGGGAACTTTGTCCCAAATGAATTTGGATTCACACAAATATAAATAAACAACTATATTTTCTTTTGTACCATAAATGTATGCTCACATTGCTTTGGTCAGTTCGTTGTTGCTGTTGTTCAGTCACTCAGTGATGTCTGACTCTTTGCAACTCCATGGACTGAAGCACACCAGGGTTCCTCGTACTTCAACATCTCCCAGAGCTTGTTCAAACTAATGTCCTTTGAGTCCGTAATGCCATTCAACAATCTCATCCTCTGTCATCCTCTTCTCCTCCTGCCTTCAATCTTCTCCAGCATCAGGATTTTTTTCTAATGAGTTGGCTCTTTGCATCAGGTGGCCAAAGTATTGGCCATTACCAACTCAGGTAATGGCCAATTCAGGGTTAATTTCATTTAAGATTGACTGGTTTGATCTCTTTGAGGTCCATGGGTCTCTCAAGAGTCTTTGCCAGAACCACAGTTCAAAAGCTTCAGTTCTGGGGCTAGAAAAAGATGGCGGTGGAATAGGACAGGGAGGACATTTTCTCCCTCACTACTTCATCAAAAGAACACTTCAACGCTGAATAAATTCCACAAAAGAACTTCTGAATGCTGGCAGAGGACATCAGGCATCCAGCAAAGCAGATTATTGGCTTCAAAAACAGGTAGGAATAAATATAAGCGACGAGAAAAGAGACAAAGGAAATAGGGATGGAGCCTTGTCCCGGGAAGGGAATCCCGTCGCGGGAAGAGACTCTTAAAAAGAGAGGTTGCCAAGCTCCAGGGAACATTCTTGCAGCAGATGCTGTGTCAAGCCTGGGAAGAACAGATAGGCAACTTAACAGGAAGGAAAAGTTAATCAAAACCAACAGATCAGGAACCCAACAATAAATCCCCCAGCGGATAAGCAGCACAAACGCCTGCCTCCAGAAACGCAGGCTCTGAAGGGCTTTTCGCGAGAATCGTGTAGTAACGTGGCCAGAATCGGGTACGAGAATGGGGCCGTGGGAATCGCAAGCGTCAGTGCTTTTCGCAAGAATCCAGTCGTAACTCGGTCAGAATCGGGTCTGTGTGGGGCCAGAACGAACTAACCTGGACTAGCCCGCAACAGGCCAGCGCAAAGAACAAAGGATGAATTGGAAATAGCTGGTCACAGACCATCCCCCTCCACTGACGGGAAGACAGAGCCATAAGCGCTGGAAGCGGAGCAATCCCGCAGCTCAAAAGAGACAATACCTAACAAATTTCAAGCAGATTTCTTTGCTAACTAAGACTTCTGGGGGGCTCTGGACAATTATCATTCACCTCAGAAGGAGCCCCAGTGGCACTCGCAGAAATCTGAATAGCACGACAAGCTCAGAAATCACAGCGATTGCACTCGCCCAACTCCCTAGCTACTTGGGAAGGGCACAGAGTGAGCTCAGGCCCACAGACACAGAAGAGACCAGCAAACAGAGGAAATCAAACAGAGGAAACTGCCTTGGTAGTGCCCCCACACAGATCACAACACCAGAGAAAGAGTCAAATATACCCTTACTATTTTTATGAGCTTCTTTCTTTTTTCTTTTTTTTTGGT
>SJYC01125906.1:0-15806 GCA_006408675.1 Madoqua kirkii
CAAGGAGATTCAATCAGTCAATCCTAAAGGAAATCAGTTCTGAATATTCATTCAAGGACTGATGTTGAAGCTGAAACTTCGATACTTTGGCCTCCTGATGTGAAGAACTGACTCAATGAAAAAGACCTTGATGCTGGGAAAGATTAAAGGCAGGAGAAGAAGGGGAGAACAGAGGATGAGATAGTTGGATAACATCACCAATTCAATTGACATGAGTTTGAGTAAACTCTGGTAGTTGGTGATGGACAGGGAGGCCTGGTGTGTGGCAGTTCATGAGACCGCAAAGAGTTGGACATGACTGAGTGACTGAACTCTTAGATCCATCCATGGCAATTAGAAAAACCATAGCTAAAAAGGAAGAAGAAGAAGAAGAAAAACCATAGCTTTGATTTGACACACCTGTGTCACAAATTAATGTATCTGCTTTTTAATATGCTGTCTCGATTGGTCATAATTTTTCTTCCAAGGAGCAAGTGTCTTTTAATTTCATGGCTGCGGTCACCATCTGAAGTTATTTTAGAGCCCTCAAAAATAAAGTCTGTTACTGTTTTCCTTATTTCCCCATCTATTTGTCATGAAGTGATGGCACCAGGTGCTATCATCTTAGTTTTTTGAATGTTGAGTTTTCAACCATCTTTTTCACTCTCCTCTATCACTTTTATCAAGAGGCTCTATGATTACTCTTCACTTTCTGCCTTAATGGTTGTGTTATCTGTATTTGTGAGGTTATTGATATTTCTCCTGGCAGTCTTGATTCCAACTTGTGTTTCACCAGCCTGGCATTTTTCATGATGCAGTCTGCACTTATAAGTTAAATAGCAGGGTGATAATATGCAGCCTTGATATACTCATTTTCCAATTTGGAACCAGTCCATTTTTCCATGTCTGGTTCTATTGTTGGTTCTTGACCTGCATGCAGGTTTCTGCATGTAAGGTGGCCTGGTGTATTCAGGGATACCTAATTTATATCCTATCCTCACCCTCGTCAAAGTATCCTTCCCATTTTCACTCTCAATTTATGCCCTTGATTATTTTTAAAATTTTAATTAGAGGATAATCACGTTACAGTACCATGAGGGCTTGCCATGTATCAATATTAATTTCCTGCCCATAGGTTTGTCCTCTGCATCCTGAACCCCCCACCCACTCCCCTCCCCAGGGCATCTCTGGGTTTTCACAGAGCATTGGCTTTGGATGTCCTGCTTCATACATCAAACTCACACTGCTTACATATTTTATACATGGTAATGTAATGCATTTCTCTCAAATCATCCCACCTTCTCCTTCTCCCACTGGCATATATAGAGAATCTAGAAAGATGATACCAATGATTCTATGTACAGGACAGCAAAGGAAACACAGATGTAAAGCCCCTGATTATTTGACTCGTAACATAAAATAATCGCATATAAAGCTTCTTTATTTTCCCATAACCCTGCATTCTCCCTCAACTGCATCCACACCTAGACGTTTTTCATCCCTCTTACCATGGGAGTGATTTATCCCTTCACCTACTGATAGCTAGTACCTCATTTTTCATAGTGGATCCCACCTGCTTTTGCTTGCAGGACAACTTGAAACAAACAGGTAACTTATCTTTCCTTTGCATTACAAGTGAATTGGATTATTCCCATCAACATACAAATACATCTTAATTTTTCCTGTATGGAAAACAAAGCTTAATTTGATCCTCATTCGTCTCTAAATCCCCTTCTCTCATACATATGCATTTTTACATCCACAACTGCTGTGAGAACAATTGTTGAGAGTCCTCAGCAGCCAGAATTGCTTTTGCAGGTAAGAGCTCCTGTCCAAAGCCATGCTGTCTTGCTAGATAACCCTCAGTCACGTACTGAAACAAAGGTGAGAGCCCCTCACTTTAGTGGGGTACCATTCCGAAGGGCCTCTCAGCCTCAGAGCTCATTATAGGTTCACCTTCAGCCTTTGTTGAGATAGTATAAGAGTCCTTCCTCTTCCTTCACTCAGTCTTTCTTCCTTCCTTTCATAAGAGCTAAACTTGAAATCTCTTTTGAATAAACTTCTTGCACACAAATGTCAATCTCAGAGTCTTTCCTTGGAGAATCTGACCTGCAACACTTCCATTAAAAGATAAGCTCCACCAGTGATGGGACTTTATCTGTCCAGTTTTCAGCTATATATAGTGCCTAGAACACAGTAGGTGTTCAATAGATAGTTGCCAAACAAACAAATAAAGTGGCAGAACTGGTAATAGGTCCAGTTCTGTAAGATTTTAAAGCCAATGTTCTCTGTCTCACAAACACTACTGGCAAGGCATTTACCAACTAATAACCTTGAAATTCAGTCAAATTTGAAATACTGCCTTTGTTTCTGCATGTGCTTGGTGCTAGATGAGACTTGCAGTTAGCTAAGGTATAGGGATAAATTGAAAGAACTCATCATCACAAATGGCAAACCTGGGAGACCTCATGTGTGGCAGTATAATTACTTACATGGCATCAATACACCAGAAAGCCCCTGGAGAGTCTAGATCCAGGCTCAGCCTGACAGATTTCTATCTTAATTTTGAACTTCCTAGGGCCTCTCTCACTTGAAGTCAAACAACATCATTTTAACAAATTTTGAGTGTGTGAATAATTTTTCTCTTTCTTCTGCCCTGATAGTAAACCAATATTAAAGACTAGAATATTTATCATGTTGACAACTCCTGCCTGCTAGATTAGATTTTATTAGGAAAGTGAATTTTCCTCTGAGAGCATTCAACTCTATGTCTTCTCTATTCTTGACTTCTGCTAAAGATACTTTTCATATTAGCTAGCTTTATGCCAAAATAAAAGGGAGGTAGCCAAAAGAAATAGTTGAGTATATTCAACATGTTCATTCCAAACTATCTGACAAAAACAAAATCAGTTATGAAATAAAAAGCCTGTTTGGTTAAAGAATGATGCTGTATCTTCCAAATGACTCCTGTAGCATCTTCTGGATTAAAACTCACAGCATCACAGATTATATTCCAGTGGTGTGTTTAGAACCCTACTTTAACAAATCACTAGAAAAGCTATGTACTGTGGTATCTGTCTAAATGCAGACAGAATCAAACTCTGATTATGCTAATCTGATATCAATGCAAGGACATTACTGAAACAGGCTACTGTCTATGAATAAAATGCCCTTGGATTTCATAACCACTTTGTTTACATGACTTCATTTGTTTCTGTGAAAAAGCAAGAGATACAGCTTCCTTTGTACTTCAGGGAAGACCATAATTCAAGTGAATGCATCATAAGCACACAGTTCTTTTTTTTTTTTTTTTTTAGTAGCTATGCTGTCCTGTCTACAGTCAGTATATATTTGTAGTCATTTTCCAGTAACATAAAAGGTGTACCGAGATAGCTCTTCCCTGGCTTGTGTATATTTAAAAAAAAAAAAAAGACAAAATTGACTTTCCAGTTAAAGCAACACTAAATAAGACTAGATGTCATCTCTGTTTTGCAAAATTACAGTGTAGGAAGTTCAAGTTTCTCTGAAACTAGAGGTCAGGTTTTCAGAATCAGTTACTACTTTTCTCCAAACTGAGCATAGAGCTTCTTACCATGATTTCAGGAAATGAAAGCCACACAAGGCAGGTGAAATGGAGAGATAAACTCCATCAGTTTGAAAAGAGGAAAATATTGTGTCCTCTGCTCTTTCTATTGAGATATTTTGAGACATGGGAAGACACTTCAGAAGCATAGAAAACACTAAAAATGAAAAGCAACACCTTTTGAAATGAGACTGAACCTATCAACTTCCAATCATCCACTCAAAGGACAACAAGCCCATTTCAGGAAATCTTCTACAGATTTTTTTTTTTTTTTTTGGAGAGCTTTTACTTCAAAAATCACCTGGAGGCTCAGATTTTTATAATTTGATTTCCCGGGGGGGGGGACATATTCTTCTCTTAGAAGGTTATTTAGTACCCCTGAAATTTGCAGAATTCATTCTTGTGCAAGGTGCTCACCTCATTGATGCTAATCACAAAAGTAAACTAAGTGTGATAAGAAATATCCCTCTCTTTAACAGCCAGCAGGCCAACTCATAGCTCCCTCCTCCATTTTCACTGCACTGGGTCTTTGAAACAATTGCACTTTCTTCCACTCCATATGCAACTGGGAATATTTTCCACTTTAAATTTTGAAATTGCAGACATGAATAAAGTGTTGTAATGCTTTGGTTCATCTGCTCCACTTATATCTATTATGCTTTCTTTTCAAATTCTGGTGACTGAATCTACTTAAACCAGATCCACCAGTCAGAAGCAGAGTGACAAGTATTAACAGGAGAAATAAAAGCTCACATCTTTTTGTGGGTTTGGGCTGGAAGGAGGGGAGAAGGGAGGCGTATAGAGAGGATAGTGTCATGTGGGAGCCTTAGAGAAAATGAATAGAAACCACTTTGATCTTACACTTCAGCTTTTCTGGAAAGCCTAATCTCCAAAGATCTAGTTTAATTTTTATTATAAACAAAATATTTTCCTATCAATGGAAAGTAATTAGAGTAGAAAAACAGACCAGCTGGTTTCCCTCTTCTTAATTAGGTAGTCTTGACAATGCATAGCTTTATTTAATTGTTTGCTTTATTCTTCCTTCTATCTTTCCTCATTCCACAGATGACTTAACATAGTTTATAGAAAAAAATGTATATAACATTACAAATAGCAAAATAATCAAATAAAGCAAAATAAATAAATAAATAAAATAGAGTAGAACAGCAGGATCCAGAGAGAAAGTCAGCAGGTTATAAAGTCCCACTGACTTTATAACAGGTAAAATCTTGGTTCTGAAAATCTTGATCCTTAAAGGGAAATGAACAACATAATCACACAATTTTCATGGCTGAAAAAAGAACATCAATTGTACAGAGGAAGCAAAGTTCTCCCAAGCAGTTAGTATTGAAATTTCTTACCTAGAGTTTCCTTCAGGAAGACCCAGTGACACAATGTCCTTTACAAAACGCCAGCAGCAATTTAAGGGTAGATATTTCCCCTAAATTGCTCATAAGTTTGAGTTTTACAAAACAAAATAAACCAAAGATGTTTGTGACTGGGGTAAGGGGGCAGATTTTGGTAAGTTGTAGTCCTTCAATTTATTACCTTGTTAACTTTGGACTGTTTTATGTGAAATTTTCTCAGAAGACCCAATGACACAATGTCCTTTCAAAACGCCAGCAGCAATTTAAGGGTAGATATTTCCCCTAAATTGCTCATAAGTTTGAGTTTTACAAAACAAAATAAACCAAAGATGTTTGTGACTGGGGTAAGGGGGCAGATTTTGGTAAGTTGTAGTCCTTCAATTTATTACCTTGTTAACTTTGGACTGTTTTATGTGAAATTTTCTCACAAAAAGGCACCCAGTGGAGAGAATGTATTGGAAACTATGGGTGGGCATTCAATATGGCCAGTGGAATATGAATGGAAGTCACAGTAGGCCAGTTTTTCATTTAAGGCTTATGTGGCACTATATGCTTTATTTCCTGACTGAAAACATTTGATCTCAGCCAAAAGAACAGACTCTAGGTAACTACCTAGAGCTGCCACTTCAGCTTGGGTCATAGAACATATCTGACCTTTACTTGGAGCATCAGTGAGTTCTGTTCCAGAAGACCTGAAGGCCCATGTCCAAGCAATACATGTATGTTTTAGACCACTGCAGTTTTGTAGTTTTTTGTTAAATGGCATTGTAGTTTTTGTTAAATAGCATTATTGTGGCAATAGCCTTCCAATATCCTCCCTTGACTACTTCAAAAAGTTGTTCTGAAGATTAAATGAGAGAAATGATCAGGGATGGTATTTATATATTCACAGTTAATGGGTAAATTATAATAGCTGTGATGTTTATTCCAATATATGGGCTTACAGAATTTTCAAGAGATTGACCTGATGCTTGGTGGAGAATGAACTGATCCTGGGATAGTCAGGGATCCAGGAAAAGATTGTGAAAAAATTGGAGCAAGAGAATAGTAGAGGAAGCGATTCATTATGCCAAGCAATACTAGATATAGTAGTTGACATCTTATGTGGACTGTGAGTATTGCAAAAGACACTGCATATATCATGTATGAATAGGGGAATAAATTGAGACTACTAGTTTGAATGATACAAACTGACAATCCAGAAGGAGCTCAAAGAACTGTGATAAAAGCAATGAGACACCAGAAGAAGTTAGGAAACTCAAGTGGAAGGCTGGCTGGTTTACTGTTAAGTACTAATCATTTGATGTGATTGATATTACTTTATTCAATCAGTAAAATTCAGAATTATCCCCCTGTCTTTTTGCCAGAGGTATGTATTTTTCATTGGAGTTATGATAGCAACCACATTTGTGGATATTCTTATTTTACCTACTTTGGTCACCCTGCTACTGCTGCTGCTAAATCCTAGCCCAAATTATATACAATAAACATTAATCAAGCACCAACCAAAAATCTCAGTGTGTATTTACTGGGTATCTTCTATGACCCAAATAAAATATGGCCTCAGGGCTAAGCAAGCAGCCTACCAGACATGGTTAAATTATATGCCATATTATACAATTCATAAGAACTGTACTTCATAAAGTATGAAGTATAGATATCATTCATGGCAATCAAATCATGCCAACTTAAAGAAAGCCACTTTGCATAAAAATCATTTTAGGCTAAATGCATTTGTGTTCCCAAAACCTCATATTTGCCAAAAAGCATAGTCTTTCCAGAGAACTCAATTGTTATAACCCCCTAGCAATTCCAGTCTTTGCGACAGTACCAGACTCATAGGTAGACTATTGTCACAAACTAATATCTCCCATCAGTTCTCCCCAGGGCCCATTTATCCTTCCAAAAGTCATTTGCTTCTCAATAAGTGCCCTTTCTCCTCCTCCCTTTCCCCTATTAGGCTAGTTATATAGACTGCAAATTCTAAAACCCCCTTTGAGTTGGTCAACTCTGGGTATTACAAAGAGATAAAAGTCTCCAAGCTTGAATAAGCTTCTGTTTGCTTTTCTCTTGTTAATCTGTCTTTTTTCAATATAATTTATAAGGCCCTTGCTGGAGAACCTAGGAAGACAGGAGAAAAAAGATACACATTTCTTCTCTCCTATTGGTGGCTCAGATGGTAAAGAATCTGCTGCAATTCAGGAGACCCAGGTTCGATCCCTGGGTCAGGAAGATCCCTAGAGAAAGGAATGGCAACCCACTCCGGTATTCTTGCCTGGAGAATTTCATGGACAAAAAACCTGGCTAAAGTCAAATCTGCTTTTTTCAATATAATTTATAAGGCCCTTGCTGGAGAACCTAGGAAGACAGGAGAAAAAAGATACACATTTCTTCTCTCCTATTGGTGGCTCAGATGGTAAAGAATCTGCTGCAATTCAGGAGACCCAGGTTCGATCCCTGGGTCAGGAAGATCCCTAGAGAAAGGAATGGCAACCCACTCCGGTATTCTTGCCTGGAGAATTTCATGGACAAAAAACCTGGCTAAAGTCCATGGACTCTCAAAGAGTCGGACAGCACTGAGCGAGTAACACATTACAAAACTTATAATCTATCATATATTTCTCCATATTATAGTTAGCATGTTTTTTTACCTCTCTTGTGAACTAAAGGTATGGCATAAATAAAATTAACTTTAAATCATGAACATATTATTACATGGGTAGCACTTTAATAGCATCATCTTTTAAGATTTGAAATAGATCAGCTGAAATTCCATCACCTCCATTAACTTTGTTCATAGTAATCCTTCTCAAGCCCCACTTGACTTCACACTCCAGGATGTCTGGCTCTAGGAGACAGACCACATTGTCCTGTTTAACTGGGTCATTAAGAGCTTTTCTGTACAGTTCTTCTGTGTATTCTTATACCTTTTCTTAATCTCTTCTACCTCTGTTAGGCTCTTGATATTTTTGTCCTTTATTGTGCCTATCTTTGTATGAAATGTTCCTTTGGTAACTCCAGTTTTCTTAAAGAGCTTCCCCCATTCTATTGTTTTCCTCTGTTTCTTTGCATTGGTCACTTAAGGTTTTCTTTTCTCAGCTATTTGTAAGGCCTTCTCAGACACTATTTTGCTTTCTTGCATTTCTTATTCTTGGAGATGGTTTTGATCATCACTTTCTTTACAACACTATTAACCTCCATCCATAGTTCTTCAGGCACTCTGTTTACTAGATCTAGTCCCTTTGTATTGGCCATTAGTTCAGTTCAGTCGCTCAGTCATGCCCGACTCTTTGTGATCCCATGAATCGCAGCACGCCAGGCCTCTCTGTTCATCACCATCTTCTGGAGTTCACTCAGACTCACGTTCATCGAGTCCGTGATGTCATCCAGCCATCTCATCCTCTGTCATCCCCTTCTCCTCCTGTCCCCAATCCCTCCCAGCATCAGGGTCTTTTCCAATGAGTCAACTCTTATCATGAGGTGGCCAAAGTACTGGAGTTTCAGCTTTAGCAACATTCCTTCCAAATAAATCCCAGGGTTGATCTCCTTCAGAATGGACCGGTCAGATCTCCGTGCAGTCCAAGGAACTCTCAAGAGTCTTCTCCAACACCACAGTTCAAAAGCATCAATTTTTCAGTGCTCAGCCTTCTTCACATTCTAACTCTCACATCCATACATGACCACAGGAAAAACCATAGCCTTGACTAGACAGACCTTAGTCGGCAAAGTAATGTCTCTGCTTTTGATCATCAGCACTATATAATTATAAGAGATTTGATTTAGGTCATAACTTAATAGCCTAGTGGTTCCTCCCTGCTTTTTTCTATTTGAGCCTGAGTTTTGCAATAAGGAGCTGATGATTTGAGCCACAGTGAGTCCCAGGTCTTGTTTTTACTAACTGTATAAAGCTTCTCCATTTTTGGCTGCAAAGAATATAATCAATCAGATTGCCAACATATGCTGGATCATAGAAAAAGCAAGGGAATTCCATAAAGACATCTATTTGTGTTTCATTTTTACTGTGTGGATCACAATAAACTGTGTAGTATTCTTAAAGAGATGGGAATACCAGAGCACCTTACTTTCCTCCTGAGAAACCTGCACGCAGGTCAAAAAGCAACAAGTAAAACAGGACATGGAACAATGGACTGGTTCAAAATTGAGAAAGGAGTACTTCAACTCTATATACTGTCACTGTGCTTACTTAACTTCTATGCAGAGTACCTCATGCAAAATGCTGGGCTAGGTGATTCACCAGCTGGGATCAAGACTGCTGAGTGAATTATCAACAACCTCAGTTATGTAGATGATACCACTTTAATGGCAAAAAGTGAAGAGGAACTAAAGAGCCTCTTGATGAAGGTGAAAGAAGAGAGTGGAAAAGCTAGTTTAAAACATAACATGCAAAAAAATCAAGATCATGGCAACTGGTCCTATCACTTCTTGGCAAATAGATGGAAAAAATGTGGAAACAGTGTCATTTCATTTCCTTGGGCTCCAAAATCAATTCAGACAGTGATTGCAGTCATGAAATTAAAAGATGCTTGCTCCTTGGAAGAATAGCTATGTCAAACCAAGACAGTGTTTTAAAAAGCCATGCTGACAATGGTCTATAGAGTCAAAGCTACTTGTTTGTTTGTTTGTTTGTTTGTTTGTTTCCATTAGTCATGTATGGATGTTAGAGCTGGACCTTAAAGAAGGCTGAAAACCAAAGAACTCATGCCTTTGAACTGTGGTGTTAGAAAAGACTCTTGAGAGTTTCTTGGACTACAAGGAGAACAAACCAGTCAATACTATAGGAAATCAACTCCGAGTATTCATTGGAAGAACTGAAGCTGAAGCTCCAATACTTTGGCCAACTGAGGTAGAGTGGATTCATTGAAAAAAATCCTGATGGTGTGAAAAATTGAGGGCAAGAGGAAAAGGGGACAACAGAAGATGAGATGATTGGACAGCATCACTGACTCAATGGACATGAGTTTGAGGAAACTCAGGGAGACAGTGATCGACAGAGAGGCTTGGCATGCTGAAATTCACGGGGCCACAACAAGTCGGACGTGACTTAGTGACTGAATAACAACAACAGTTCTCAGCCATTTATGACGTTCTGGCCCCATGGACTCATTCTGGCCCACCAGGATCCACTCTCCATGGAATTTTCCAAGAAAGAATAGTGGAGTAGGTTGTCATTTCCTATTCCAAACCTAAAGACTGAATGAATGTCTCTTGCATCTCCTGAATTGGCAGGTGGATTCTTTACTACCGTGCCACCTGGATATGTGTGTGTGTGCTTAATCACTCAGTCATGTCCAACTCTGTGACTCCATGGACTGCAGCCCATCAGGCTCCTCTGTCCATGGGGTTTCTCCAGGCAGCAATACTGGAGTGGGTTGCCACACCCTGCTCCAGGGGATCTTCCAAACACAGGGATTGAAACCAGGTCTCCCACGTTGCAGGTGGATTCTTTACCACTGCACCACCAAGGTAGACAATGCTGAAATAATTTCCAGGGTCAGCTATCTCTCTATTAAATCACAAATAAATTATGAAAACATGATGTATTAGACACAATAATGGGACCATCTCAATAAATTACGGCCATCACCAAAAATTAAAAAAAAAAATGAAGTATGGTTAATTTATAAATTTACATTTGATTCATGTGTGCAACATATTCCCTGTGCTGTATATTATATATTTGTATCTTATTTAAGAAAATGAGTAGTAGTTTGGAGCTCTTAATCTCCATCCACTATTGTTATCTTTTCCCGTCTATCTCCCCTTTGGTAACCACAACTTTGTTCTTTGTATTTATAAATCTGTTTCTGTTTTGCTATGTTCATTCTTTTTTTTTTAATTTTTCAGATTCCATATATAAGTGAGACCATACATTATTTGTCTTTGAGTCACTTCATGATGTAAAATACACTACAATACTCAAATTATATATATATGTATATATATATACATACACACACATATATATATGTATACATGATATATATACTATGTGGTATATGTGGTATATCCCATATGTATCATGTCTTCCTTATCAATTCATCTGTTAATAGACACTTAGGCTGCTATGCTGGTTATTGTAAATAATGCTACTCTGAACATTGGACTGCATATATTTTTTAAATTAGAGTTTTCATTTATTTCACACATTATATTCAGGGGTAGAAATGTGTTCCCCCCCACCCTTAGGAATGCCATAGTGTTTTTTATAGTCAATGTACCAACTCATATTCCCACCACAGTGAATTAAGGTTCCCTTTTCTCTACAGCCATTTTGACAGGTGTGACGTGATATCCCCCCCCCTTTTTCTAATTTGCATTTCCATGATGATTAGTGATGTTGAGCATCTTTTCCTGTGCCTCTTAGCCATCTCTATGTCATTCTTATTACTATTGCTTTGAACTTTATCGGCAAATTTCTTACCTTTGTTTAATAAGGGTTTTTTTTTTTCTTGTTCTTTTATCTGAAACATAGTCTCTGTCTTTTTGCTTTATTTTACTTTCTCTTTCTGTGAAATTATGTGAACTAGATACTTATTCTAGTCTTGAAGACATGTCCTTGTGTGGAAATGGCCCTGTGTGTGCCCAGTGGTTTTGTAAAAGAGCTCAATTTGAAATGAGCATCTTCTCCCTTAAGGTGTGCTGACAAGTAACTCCTTCGTGAGAAGAATGGCTAGAGTTGGAGAGGCTACAATCAGAGTAATATGCAAGCCAGGGTTTCTCTGATGCTCAACCACTGTCACCACCTTATAGGGAGTGGGTGGCAAAGCCTGTAAAGATGGAGTAGGGAGGTAGTTGGGTTTCACCTAGTGTGAGAGCAGCCACTGACTTTATTTGGGATGTGTTCAGGGCTTGAGGGCTTGGGGTTATACTTTTGTGTTGTCTTTACTCTACCCACCCTCAAATGTGTGAGCCTTGGTTAGAAGCTACATGGGGACCAGAGGGTTTTATACCACTGAGCTGGCTCTGCCCCCACCCAGATGTATACGGATGTGTTCTCCAACCTGAAGTTAGCCTTTCTCCCTCCTACAGTGCACAATGACATGGTTCCCTGAGTATAGTGGTCTCTGCCAAGGAGCTAATCTCAGTCACTTCTGAGTGTGTGTGCCAATGTCTGCTTCCACTCTGTCCAGAGGCAGGGCTAGGGTCCAAGCAGGCTCTGTTACCTCACCTGTGAACACTCTCGTTGACAATTACAGTTTCCACTTTAGTGAGGAGCAGCATTTGAACCAGAGGGGCTATAGCAGGGACCAGGAACAGACTGGTCCTGTTAGGGCAGCACTTCCAAGCTAGCCTCAGCCCCAGGCTGTTTAAAATCTGCTTCTCTGCTCTGTGACAAAGAGTAGGCGAGTATGTCTTCACTTTTTATGAGTAGAGTTTCAGTTTCTTACAACCCTCTAGTAAGCCCCATTGATTTTTAAACCAGTTAAGGGGTTTGGATCACAGGGATGAGATGCTTAATATGTAGTTTAAACTCCTTGCTCCCCAGACAGGATCACAAACCTGTGATAACCCCTTCCTCTTCTTTTCTGCCCCCTAGGGGCATGGTTCCCAAACAGATTGCTTTTTTCCCCTTCTACCTGAGTCCATGTAGATTTTTCTCTACGGCCTTGGTTGAAGAAAACTTGTTCATCTAGTCCACATATCAATTTCAGTGAGAGTCATTCTATATGTAGCTATAGACTTGATATATTCATAAGGGGATGTGAGTTCAGCATCTTCCTACTTCACCACCTTGATCTTAAGTCCTTCCCTCAATTCTTTAATATCAACTCTACCTTACTGATTAGAAAACAGACTCAAGGAGATAAAGTAACTTGTTTAAGGACTGTCAGAGTCCAAGTTCTTTTTTCTATGCATCTTGCTACCTTCATAGTTTATTTATTCTGCTCCATATGGTGTAATCATTAAAAAGCAATGGCAAATGGGGAAGGAAAAAAAAAAAAAACTTTGCCTGCTATATCTCTTCTCTATAGCTAGAGTTTACTGACATCAGTGTCAATGATCATAAAGCAAAAATGTCTGAAACTTAATTTTGTTTTCAAATACCACTATTTCAAAGGGTGATTACCTGACTCCAATGATATGCTTCAAAACCAGCATTGTGCCTGCAATGGGAGGGAATATTTTCATCCATTATAAGAGACTGTTAGTAAAACATCTTCCTGGTATCATACCCAAAGAACAGCATGTGAAGCAACATTATCATATTTTACTGAACTTTTAAATACTCCAAAAAGTATAAAGTATATTTTATTGCTTGAAAAGCCTTGGTAACAAAAGAATAAAATATCCATCTAAAATGCAAAGTGTATTCTAATAATGTTACATTCACATTAATAACATTAAAAAATTCACTAGCTCACCAGTCTGTCCTAGGAACGAATATCCCTCATTTACAGAAGGAAAAGCTTAACCCTGTGACTCTGCACTCTTTATAGCAGGGGAAATATGGAAGTTTAAGGGCAGAGTAGAGGCCACTTATTTATAAAGGCTTCCTTTCAATTAGCAAGATGGTGGGGTAGAGTAGATTTCTTGTGCGCAGGGAGTTAAACACAGTTGGCCTTTGACATTGGTTCCAGGAATCCCCATGAATAACAAAATCTGCTCAAGCCTCATATATAAAAGGGCACAGTGCAATGAACATAACCATCCACAGCTATGAAACCCAGGAATACCAAGGGCCAACTGTATAAGATTGGCTTAATTTGTCTATTACTCTAGAATCACAGGGGTATTGATCCTAGTTTCTAAGAACGCATCTGCATAAAGCTTTCAGGGCATTCTCAAGAAATCAGCAAAGAGAACTTTGAAACTGACAGTAAGAATCTCAAGTAAAACAATGAGAGAAAATGTATCAATTTTTGGTAGCTGGGGAATTGGAGGCTGGGTGAATCACTCTGAGGCAGAAGAGATTCTTAAAAAAATGGCCTTGGTGAGACATCCTTTTGTTGGTTCTGAGAACAGTACTTCTAGTTTCCACCAGATGTGGCCATTCATACAGCTTACAGACAAGTCCCCAGGCTCTTCTTTGAAACTTTTTGTCAGAGACTCCTATGAAATTGTAATATTGATATATATTCAGAGAAACTCAAAAAAGGATGAAGTCTCTTCCAGGTCAGACAAATTTTAGGTTGAGAAAAACTGTTTGCTTTGGAGGAATACACTGAGAGGATGAGAATAATAGTACCATGTTTCAGCATCATTTGTGAGAGAAGGACAGAGAACTAGTGGGTGAGAGAAGCAGAAGTGACCTCCATCTCCATATGCATTTCACTTCCAGGAAGCATATGTCACCCCACCACATGCAGAAAGAGGGAGTAGGAGGCTGGGGTAAGCTCCAGCAATGCTCCTGAGTGCAGATAATGAGCTAACTAACATTGCAATTGCAATCCTTTGATTTAATTGCTTTATTCCTGGTGCAGTTTGAGAACTGAGGGTCATCTTTGAATTCCTTTCAGTCTTAACACTGGATAGAAGAATAACCTAAAATTTCCATCCATTGTCATCATTATTATCCACAGAGAACTATGAGCAGTCTGAGGAAGGAATAATAGCAATATGCCAGGTTCCTTTAAAAATTATAAATATCACAATGACTGAAAGGATGGCTGCCTAGGAAAAATAGGGAGAGCATTTACACTAGCCAGTCTTTTGAGGCTCATAACTTTAAACCTTCTTCTTCTTTTTTTTTTTTTAATGTTTTCTGAGCTGTACAGAACTTGGAAATAAGCCAACCAGGATTTCCACAGTACAATTCATGTTCTTTAGGGGAATAGTTCAGCAGCAGAAACACCAAAGCATGTCCTCAGCACAATGTAAGAGACAACAGAAGGGAGAGAAGATACAGAAAATACTTCCACCCTCTATACAGAGGGAAAGTACCCATATTTGTGTTGTAGAAATGAGAATTGCAGACATTTCCCCTTAGTCAATAGCTGCCAGATCTAGTACGGTGATGATAATAACTATCTTGGGCATGACACTTTGTTTGAAAGATGTAGGAAAATTACCTATACAGAAGCAACATTCAATGCATGCTTTGCCCACGTGCCGAGGAAAAGAGAGGGCAAATAATGAAGCCAACCTATAGCACCACCTCTAAGGATAAAATATGTATCATGCTAGAGCCAAAACAAATAGGCCTCAGAGATGAGTTAACAGGCTGAACATGGTGAGAATCTGGTGCAGGGCACCGCTTTCCCTCATTCTTATAAATTATGAAAAAGAGAAGGAAACTAGCTGAAGGTCAGTGTTCTTCTAATCCTATGCCCTTTTCTTCCTCAATCTTAATGGAAATGGAAAATATTCTCCTTTGTCTTTAGCTTTTAGTGCAAGATTCTGTAAAGGAACACTTTAGTCAGAAAACCTAAAGGTTGAAACTTAGTTCTTTTTCCTGTCCTTGTGACTCTAGGTAAACTATGTAACAAAGGTAGATGTCAATTTCCTGATGTAAAACTAACCATTTCAAGTTGTTCAGGGAATTAAACACTATATATATATATAGTGCTGAAATATGGCTCACTATGTATCTGTCCACTTTGTAATCACAAAAAGAAAGCTTGGCAGTTATCATTTATTACACTCAAGAAAAATGCTAATAATACTTTGAACTGATTGAACAGTGTGGTCTCAAAACTACCTGGCACAAGGCTATTTTCATCTCACTCATATATATATATATATGCATGTGGGTGTTACTTAATATATTTATTATGTGGGAGTTACTTAATATATTTATTTCCTTTCTCTTTTCCATCTATTTGTAATTCCAGGATCTGGGGTGCTTTTTTTTTTTTTTTTTACTCATCTATCATTTCACTGAATAAACATTTATCAGATGCTTTCTTTGTTCCATG